>MJUU01042642.1:678-19514 GCA_002080025.1 Modiolus philippinarum
AAAAAAAAAACTACCCCTTAAATGTTGATTCTGAGATCAGTAAATATAACCTTCATTCCCCTATGCATGTAACCAAAGGTCACTTATGTCTGATTATACGTCCTTGATGTATAGGAAGGTTCGCGAACCTCTAAGTGATGTCATAAAATCTAATTTACATATGCAAATTAGCATTTTTGGTTGGCAAAGTCGTAGTAAGACCACTTTATAACAATGTAAAAGAATTTTTGATCTTTTGTCATTTTTTTCATTATTCTTCCGATTTTGGATCTGTAAAATGCGTAGTAAACTTTAAGATTTTCATATTTTTTCTGCCGATTTACTTTTTTAAAATTTTGTGCAGAAAAAAATTTATGCAGTTTTAAAAAGTGTAAAAATTACCGAATTTTATATGCTTTACAAAAACGCTAATTATATAGATATTGAAAATAAATTTATTTAAAAAAATAATATCCTGTAAAAGTGTAAACATTCAAGAATTTCAATCAAAAAGTATTATCAAGATACCTCAATTAACAATTGCGTACAAGTGAATTGAAAATGACATTTTTATGACCCTTATTGATTAACATGATTTCTTGCCAACCAAGTCTGTGACGTCACGGCGAACCTTCCTATTACAGTAACCCCAGTGTAACCTCAATTTCCAATGCATGGAACCCTTGTAACCTCAGTTTCCTATTGATGTAACCCTTGTAACCTTGATTCTTCATATGTGTAACCCTTGTAACCTGGATTCTCCATGTGTGTAACCCTTGCAACCTCAATTCCTCATGCATGTAACCCTTGTAACCTTCATTTCTTATGCATGTAACCCTTGTAACCTTGATTTTATATGCATGTAACCCTTGCAACCATGATTCCCGATACATGTAACCATTGTAACCTGCATTCCCCATGCATGTAACCCTTGTAACCTTGATTCTCACCCTTGTAACCTCGATTCTCCGTGTGTGTAACCCTTTTAACCTCAATTCCTCACGCATGCAACCCTTGTAACCTTCATTTCTCATGCATGTAACCCTTGTAACCTTGATTTTATATGCATGTTACCCTTGCAACCTTGATTCCCCATACATGTAACCGTTGTAACCTGCATTCCCCATGCATGTAACCCTTGTAGCCTTGATTCTATATGCATGTAACCCTTGTTACCTTGATTCTTACCCTTGTAACCTCGATTCTCCATGTGTGTAACCCCTGTAACCTCAATTCCTCATGCATGTAACCCTTGTAACCTTCATTTCTCATGCATGTAACCCTTGTAACCTTGAATTTATATGCATGTAACCCTTACAACATTGATTCCCCATACATGTAACCGTTGTAACCTGCATTCCCCATGCATGTAACCCTTGTAACCTTGATTCTATATTCATGTAACCCTTGTAACCTTGATTCTATATGCATGTAACCCTTGTAACCCTTATTCCCCATACACGTAACCATTGTAACCTCCATTCCCCATGATAAACCCTTGTAACCTTCATTCTCATGCATGTAACCCTTGTAACCTAGATTCCCCATGCATGTAACCCTTGTAACCCCTGAAGTCATGGAAAGGAGAGTTAATAGATATTCCTCAAGTTGCCATGCATGTAACCAGTGTAACCACTTGTAACCATTGAACTAATGGGGGTTACAAATCTATACCACGTTAATCTGGTGCATATTTTGTGCCCTATATGTGAATAAGGGGCTCCGTCTAAAGAACTGTCGGGCGCGTCCCCAGGCGATAGATAAGGAAAAGCCCTGTCTATCCGGGCGGGGTAGTCGGGTCATAATACGAAAACCCTGGTCGCGAACCAATCATTGAAGCGATTTTATGGAATTCCTTAATTATGTCTATTACAAAATCGTAAAAAACCAAGTGTGAAGATTAAGTAGGTCTTGGAGTTTACTTCACATTAAGTAGAATTTAGGTTTAAATACTACCAGTTTTTATGTAATTATTTTACGAAAGGATATGGAGTAAATGAACATGAGACAATAACACATATGTCAACTCCAACTGCATTAATTTTAATGAGCTGTATGGCCATTTCGGAAATTTATTCCTCATCAGCAGCACTAGAAACCAAACAAAGGAAATCCTTAATTCCAAAAAAGATATAAAATGCATAAACCAAACGAAATCCGAATAATCAGTAATATCAAATATAGCTAAGGAAAAAACTACGATGGGGGGAGTCTATCCTTGGGTTTTAGAATTTACATAAATCTAGATAATTATGTATAGATCGCACCTCACCAATTTTATCTTTTGAGTGTTATCTTTTTTAAGTCACTCTAACTATTTTATTTATTATGGTTGAATGGTTTCATTTGCGTATGTATGTGTGTGGCGTGTGCTACCACCAACTTTATGATGTCGCGGCGTACTCCTGCCTTGATTGGCAGAGAATTCATTATAGATAGATTAACTTCTTGTGTGCCATTTTCATTGTAGAGTATTGACTTTACACGGTTGGTGCGTGCTCTACAATTTGGGTATCTCTAACCCATAGCCTCAATATATAAAGCACAAAGTAAACATGCTGTTTGGCCGCATGGGAAGATAAAAGGCATCGTATTCCTTTTCTACACAAACATTACAAAATCCATTTGAAGGTTCATAGTTACCTTAGAAAAGAAAAAAAAAATTAAATTAGCTGATTGAATGATCATTGATGAAGACAAGACCAGTTACTACTGATCTTCAAAATCACAAAAAATTATTTGCCTATTTTGATTTTAAAAAGGCTACATTAAGTGAATTAGTAGAACCTCATTCAGGGTCACCAAAATTACTGTACACCAACTCATTTTCTTGGATGTGAATGATAATGTGTTGGTAAGGTGAGCTGCGAAGGTAGGATATATGATTCCAAATGCCAACAGTGATGAAAATCATCTTTCTAAACCTGTTAGCTTCGGAAAATCAAGCAAGGTCTGCGGCTGGATTTGAACCCTTGCTTTCTTGTCATCTATAGCAACACCGTCTGCACTATGTCCAGCGCCCTAGACCACTCGGGCACCTAGTCTATATAAAATACAGCTTTCGGTGACCGGGTCATTCTCCTCGTAGGAAATCTAGAGTTGTAACATAGTACACGTTGAACATTAGGTGGGTAGGAAATAGATAGAAGAATGTTAAGGTTACAACAGATAGGATACATAAGGTATATCTAATATTTCTAAGATACTTTATTTCGAGTTAAGTTCTTCATGGTCAACTTCGTGGCTACTAATTTTCAAAATGTTTTATTTCTTCTGATATTTTTGTATAAAGGCTAAAAATATTCGTGACCATTTACTTTTGTGATATTTTCACACTCGGAAAGATCGCGGAAATAAGTTGGTTTACAGTTGGTTTATGAGAATGACAAACATTGAGATACATGTAGTTAACCAGATTGGTGACAATTGTGTAAAAGGACATATTTAGGAGACGGCCTTTTTTCTAGATATAAAAGAAAATGTGTCATCGGGACGCGGATGCCTCCGCTACATAGTCATCGGCAAACAGGAAGTAGATGAGCGACATGGTACAACTGATCATACCAAACTGCATACAGAAATAATGAAAACGAAAATGTTGGCTTCAAATGTAATTTGTAATTTAATTAATTACATAAGCAAAGTAATTGTAATTTAATTAATTACATTCCAAAATCCTTGTAATTGTAATTGCATTTAGGGAAAGTAGTTGTAATTTAATTAATTACTTTCCAATGTAATTGACCGCAACCCTGATAAAGATTAAAATCATGCAATGCTCACAAATTCTTAAATTTTTCACATTATCAATTTGTTTATGACATTTCACAGGTATGTTGGGATGCCAGAAACAGATTTCTTGGGTCTTTCTTTGATTTTTGTAGACGCCTATTCTATTCAATTATTGAATAAAGATGTAGTGCAAATAATATGATGAATCAAATATAATTTCCTTAACAATTCCCAACAAGAAGACCAATATACAGCCAGGTGATTATACATCCATTCATTTGGGACTGATCACTTTAATTTCCTAAGTACTCCCTTTTCTTGTATATGGGTATGTAATTGAATCTAACTTGTAGATTCAGGTGGATTAGGCGGAGATTGGATACATTCAGAGGATGATCCCTGTTTGTTACTACTGTCACCTCCAATTTCAGCTCTCGCATCCAAAGGTGGTTTTTGTAGAGGTGGAATTCTGACTGATGTCTCTTGTCTTTGTTACTCCCCCGAGGGAACCCCGGGATATAGAAATAGGATCTAGTATCTCCGGCTTGCGGGCCATGACCCTCCTAAACGGGGCTGACCCCGAGGGAACCCCGGGATATAGAAATAACACCCATTCATTGGTTGTGCGGGATTAATAAATACACAACCCATCTTTTGAATGGGATGTAAATTCAGTTCCACGTGTTGGAAGAAATGCTACGCTTCCTGCACGTTAAAGAACCCTTGTAGCAAGCTCTTTTTGAGTGGTCCGTAGGTGATCGGCTACAAGGCTTAATTCCCCGCCCCTTTCGCTTTCACCCAACTTTTCCAATGGCAGTCAGAATTTTCCGTTTGACCCTTTCCATACCCCAAAGTGATTATTTATTAACAAACTTGTTCTCGTCTTGATATAGCTAAAATATTGCTCAGTAGACGTTAAACAATATTCAATCAATCAATCAATCTTTTTTTTACTACCTGCAACTTGATCTTCAACATTTTTAGAAAAATCTGAAATTAAATTAGGTTTCATGTACCTGTAGAGACAAGAGCAGTCAGCAAACTGTAAAGCCTGACTTATAAATTTCATCAAACATGCATTTTTGTAGTTGTAAGTATTTAGGATAAACTAAACAATTCCAATTGTAAGGTGCACTTGTTGATTGTGTCAACAAGATGTTTTGAAAATTCAGTTGGAAGATGACTAATAATGATGGAAATGTCAATTAAGGAATGAGCTTATTTAGGCTTGGCAATCCTCTTAAATCAGTAAATAAACCTCTCAAAAATAATCCTTTAAACAAGATTCCTATATCGTTCAAGCGTAAATAGATTTTTTTTTCTCAAGTTGAGTGCAGCCAAACAAGAAAAAAATGTTAATTTTTATCCAAGATGAGTTCTTTAAGGGTGTATTCTTCTGAGGTTTCAGTCTGGTTTAAATCCCGTTTATGAATACTTCTTCAAACGTGCCTTATGAATAAATTTTGATTATATAATGACCTTCCCTAATGGTGTCGAAAAATTATGTACCTACGACCAGTAATTTTCGAGAAATCGAATATTTTATTTTTTTTACCAAAATTAACCATTGATCTTAGTCTGAATTAGCCTATTTTCGAGGTAGGGGTAATAAAATTATTTTTCAAAAAAAAAAAACAGTATCCATCTGTGAGCCTCTAAGTCATTTTAATAATTAAATCCTTTTCCACAAATGTCAAAAAGTATTTAAAAAAGTTTTTTCGAGGTTTTGCAGGCCAAGTTTGGAATTAAACGTTTTCTGACAGTCTTTGAATTTATAGGAAAAAGCTGAGTGCTTTCGTTTTGCATGATTTATCAGATCATTCTCTAATTAGTATTTATAAAGAACACAATCTATCATTGTATCATTATGAAACATGTGGCGTTTTAAAAATCTCTGACCAGCATCTTGGTTGAAAAAATACTCTGGTCCAGATCCTTTCCTTTAGAAAAAAGCCTGGCTAAACAAAACTTCGTAGCATAGTGTGCATGGATAAAATATTCTGGTCCAAATCCTTTCCTTTAGAAATGAAGCCTGGCTCAACAAAATTGCACAGCATACTGTGTATGGATAAAAAATAAATAACAGAAACATCCTACTTTTGTCTCTTGAAATGCATCAAGTGGTAGAATATAAAACTCTTTGAACTTGAATGTCTTGCCCAAGAAACTGTGCAAGGTGATCCTACATCCTGTATTGAATGACCAAAAAGTCTGTGACTTTTATTTATTGTACATGATATTCATCTCGAAACTAGGAAAGAACTGTGACGATAACAAGGGCCGGTTAAATGGTCTCCTGGCAAAATAATGGGGTCTCTTTTCATCCGGGGTCACTCCCTATGTATTCATTTGCAACAGACGACGGACTGTAAGTCAGCACTCTTCAAGTTATTCAATGTACAGGACATCTCCGCCAGCCCAGGGTTACGATCCACTCCTCTCCTCTTCACCCTTGGCAGATCAAGCAGGATTTCTGTAGCCTCAAATCCACGTTTATGGTTGGTTGCAGTTAACCTTCGCTGCAGCCAATCAATTTGCTTACATATGAATTTAAATATATATCATAACATAAAACTTAAAATTATGGTGTTTAGTGATTTTTCTATTTTGCAAAATTCCCAAGATTTTAAAATGTTTCTATACTTTTAAATAGTTAAATATATTGTGAATTGTTGTATGATTTAAAAAAAAATCTCTGACCAGCATCTTGGTTGAAAAAATACTCTGGTCCGGATCCTTTCCTTTAGAAAAAAGCCTGGCTAAACAAAATTTCATAGCATAGTGTGCAGGGATAAAATATTCTGGTCCGAACCCTTTCCTTTAGAAATAAAGCCTGGCTCAACAAAATTCAAAGCATGGTGTGCATGGATAAAAAATGATCTGGCCTAAATCCATTCCATTACAAAAAAGCCTGCGTCGACAAAATTTCATATCATAGTGTGTATTGATAAAAATCTTGCCCGGCCGTTAAAGTTGGTGAAAAAATTCCCTGGCTCAGGTAAAAATCCAAGGTTCACCCCCACCCCCACCCTTAAAAATCAAATTGTCTGGGTCTTATCATAGATAAGAAATGAAATGTCGTAGTTTTTCTCTGCGGACACTACTAAATGGTAGGTGATTACATGCTTTTTAAACAGTTTTTTTCTGCGGACACTACTAAATGGTAGGAATTACATGCTATTTAAACAGACATCCAATTGTTCCAGACGTTGGATAATTAAAATTATGATGCTGTAGTATTAACAAATGTTTGCATTACTATCTAATACATTACCAAAGTGCCCTATTGTCTTTTAAACAGAACAAGAATGAATGGTCAAACTTAAAATATTTGGGTATAATCAATTACTGCTTTGCTAAAAGGATAACACGACAGCAGAAATCTTCTTCGTTAAAAATGAATTTTCCGTTTAATTGTCGTTTTGTCAAGTTAATATAGGTAAATTGAACTAAATGTTCATTTATGAAAATAACTTCAATTTAAGAAAATAAGAAAAGTAGGAAAATTAATAGATAATTTTTCATAACATATTACCATATCCAGGTACTTGAAAGATATTTTATGCATAATTGCTTAAAAAGTTACTTTTCAAAGCGCATCGTTTGTTTTCGTCTAATGGCCTCTTCTTGAATTGATTATTGCCATATACGGTGCAATTCACGACATTATAGTGTCGCCTGCACCTAGTAAAGGATTCGACACAAAAGGATCACTATCCGTCGTCTTGCGTCTGTCTGTCCGTCTGTATGGCTAAAACATTTTAAGCATTATCCGCATCTTCTCCTAAACCGCTTGTCATTTTTCAGCAAAACCTGCAGGAATGCTTCAGTATATATTGAAGATGTGCACCATGCATTTTGTTTTGCCGGATTTTACAGTTTTTTTACTTTGTCATTTTAGCTTATTGGAGCCTTAAGGGTGCATCTCCTTTATCTGCAACGCCTCTTAGTATTTTTCAACCAAAAGTGCAGGAATGCTTCAGTATATGGTGGAGATGTGCACCATGGGTTTTGTTTTTCTTTAATTTTGTTTTTCCCTGCTTTTAAGCTGTTATTGGACTTGTATCACTTTAGCATTTGCATCATTCTGCATTGAAGAGACATAAGTTGACGAAATGCGCTAATGTAAGAGACAAATTAACAGTAATTTCGGTATTTAGTTATTTGCTACCACTGGGTCGATGCCTCTGCTGGTGGAATGTTAGTCCCCGAGGGTATTCACCAGCCCAGTAGTCAGTACTTCGGTGCTTACCCGAAAGCCGATCCTATTTAGAACCTTGCAATATCTAAATTTATGTAAATTCTGTTGAAAACTAAGGAGTATCTTCCGAGCTCTGTCCTTAGTTGATTTTGGCTTTACATTTAGATCAAATTGGTTAATTGTTCTAGATCAGTTTTTGAACATCTTTTAATGGTCTTCCAAACGTTTAGATTTTATCTGCACTGAAGAGGCATAAGTTGTCGAAATGCGCATATGCACAGTAATTTCGGTATTTACACTATTGACAAATATTTTGACTGCTTTTACCAGAGTCAGTCGTTTTTGGACTGAAAAGGTCTGAACAACGTTGAGATTGACTGAGCTTTGTTGATTCAACGCTTATAAGTCTTTTTCAACTCTAGTTTTGACTGAAAATGTCGGATCAGAGTTGAGCCAACTCACTTCAGTCAATCTCAGTCGTTACCTGTGTTGTAAAAGTCTGTGAAGTGTTGAGCCAACAATGATCAGTCATTCTCAACACTACTACGTTGAGAATGACTGATTTTTGTTGAGTATGTCTGTCCAGTGTTGAATCAACGCTGACCAGTCATTCTAAACGCTACCTGTGTTGTAAAAGACTGATCTGTGTTGAAAATGACTGACAAGCGTTTACTCAACGTTGGACAGACATTTTCAACACGGGTCAGTCTTTTACAGCACAGGCGGTGTTGAGAACGACTGACCCGAGTTGATTCAACACTTGACAGACATTCTCAACAGATATCAGACTTTTACAACATAATTAGTGTTGAGAATTACTGGTCGGAGTTGACTCAACGCTGGACAGAAGTTTACAACGCAAACCGGTTAAAAGTAAAGAGTTTTAGATTGTTATTGAAATATTTCATTCTATTTATATTTTAGTTATTTATCTAAGTAATTTTATCTATATTTTTATATGTTTTATCAATTTTTATTTTTATGTTCAATTTATCGATTATTTAATTTTATTCATATTTTCAATTATTTATTTATTCATTTTTATGTAGAGAAATCTTCACTTACCTGTATTGAGTTTTTTATTGACAGCAATGAACACTAGCAATTGCTCAAATTTTAATCGCATTCTTGTAAAATGGACAGCAATTTGAGTAGCTCTGAAATAATGAATTAAGCATTTTAGCGTTTTGTATTCCTTCAACAAATTACCAAACCAGATACAAGAAGTCATTTTTATGAACAGGATATCTTTACAACTAATTTATTAAGTGGAATATCCGATTTTGCACATCTGGCCTGTACCTTCATTTTTACGGGTAAAAAGAGCACGGACAGGTAATAATTGAAGTCGGTAAGGTTATGGATGCGGTTTGCACATAAGGTAGACCAATTTTTCGATATATTAACACGATTGTGTTTAGTAAAAATAAGAAAAAACGAGTATTTTCGTGAAAATTTGTAAGAATTTACATGAACAAAAAGTAGCAAGTTACATGAATTACGAATCTCTCGATTCGCACTTTGACAATAGTGGTAACGTGTTTGCGACAAAACAATCTTTGCTTTTACCCCTAATTGTAAAATATTGTGGCTTCTCAGTTTACTACTACAAAAACTAACGCTTTAATAGATCGTGATATAACGTTAATTTGGTATGCGTTTGCGCAATTTCGATGCTATTTCTTATGGATTTTTGCAATGGAAGTTATTGTACATTAGAATAAATAATTGCTGAAAATAATTAATTCAAAGTTAACAGATGTAGAATTTTGAATTATTGTCCCGTTTTCGGTACAGTGTAGATGGACGCAGTTATTTGTTTTCTATGAACATTTACTCTGATTGACAGACAAGTTTTAGGACATTTGTTACTGTTTTAAACAATAAATTTTAACATTAAAAATAAAAAGTTTGAACTTTGTGTATTATTGTTAAATATAAATAGAGCATTTGTTTCCTTGTTTAACATCGAGTCTTGTCCTGATGCACATACAAAATAAGGAAGGATTGTTAGTTTATTACCCAATGCTGGGAGAATGATTGAAACAGGAAACCAACTGAAATATACTTGTGACGTTGAGATCTCCTATTCCGATATTTTAGGTAATGAGTACTTCCTTCTGACTAAATTTTGACCATGATTTTCCATATTTTGTGATTATTAAGTTACATTAGTTTCTAATAATTTTATTTGCTATAAATATAACAAAAGGGATTGGACACAAGTTTTTCCAACTTAAGTAGTCCGCTCCCATACATAATATTTGTTACAAAACAGTATTTATATTAACATAGAAAGGAACATGCAAAATTAAAATTAATAATAATGTTTATACATGAAATACATGGTAAAGGATTTTAAATGAAAAAAAAAGAAAACAGGTGAAAAAGTTGAAATTTCAAAAATTAATTCACTTCTAAGAATGTTGTATAAACCCGAAGGTACATGGGAGCATCGTCAGAAACAAGATGCATTTAAACGATCAGAAATCTTTTGGATCCTTTGATAAATTTATAAACTTCTTTGAAGATATTAATATTTTCTTGCATCGACAAGTTTTTATTTCCTTTAGTTAAGAGATCAAGGTCTATTTCCAGCGATAAGGAACTTAAGCTTTCAAATAGATTTCTTGAATATCAGTGTATAGAGGACAAATGAGAAAGAAATGATAAGTATCTTCTCGAGCAAATCCGCATTTACAAGCTGGACTTGCAACTATATTAACTTTATACAGATCATAATTAAGAAATGACCAACAATTTCGAAGTTACGTTAAGCATATATTTAATTTCCGAGGTCCGTAAGAATAATATTTTGGTACCGGAGTACGTTTGTTATCATTAGTTGTTATTGCATGTTTGAATTTAGATATAGAGTCGAGATTTCGTACAGTTAGGTTACATCATAGCATAACAAAATTGACTGTTTATTATGCAACAGGGGTTCTTTTATATTATGATTCATTAATGAAAACTCAATTAGATTTTTCATATGCATACTTTATTTGTTAGTGAAAAATAATGAATATAATTCAAGTAATTAAAAATGTATAATGAAAAACTTTCATGAATAATTAACTCAATGATATTGTGACCAAGATAGTCATATTAAATACTTCCATATGTATGTAATTTTAACATGCTATGTAAAGCGGGGGGGGGGGGGGTTCTTTTAAATTTAGACAGTCCATCGTCTTTCAGTAATTTTATTTCAAATAGTGATTTATTATAAAATAATGAAACGAATGGACACAAATTAAACCTAAGACCGAACCCCTCCTAACAATATAATTCTTATTCAATCGACTGCAATGTGAGAAAAAATTAATATAATAAGTCACATTTTCGCAAGAATGTTTTGGAACAATTGCAAAGTGAAGACAAGAGAAAAAAAGAGAATAGCGTAGAAATGAAAACATTTTGTCAGACAATTTCATACTGGGTAGGCAGTACTACACTACCTTGATATTTTTACACTAGACGTCCGTTGGTATGAAATTTGGTTTAAAACATTTTTGGAGTGATTTCTTTCACTTGGAAACAACAGTGAAATAAAATAATCCGGTTATATTTGAAGATCCTCCCGTTGTATAAACTTGCAAACCTCCATGAAAATTACGTCATTGTACCTGAAGACATAGCCTCTAACAAGATACTGTTCGTGTGCAAGAAACACTATCCGGATTGCCTAATTAAGAAGATTGGTATTCAGGAAATTCTACTTAAACACCCTACGATATCGAGGGACGAGATTGTTAAAAATCAAATTTCAGTTTATTTTCCATTGGCAAACAATCAGCTCAGATTTTAATGAGAATTTACATTCAAATGGAGGTAATAACAAAATAACCGAACAGAATTGTCTAGAGTCGAAATTCACAGGGCAAAAGTGACAAAGCAGGTACAAAACCGTCGGAATATTATCAAGTGTATTGGTATAGGGTCTGTAAGCCTCGTTCAATTTTTTAACTTCCGGGCACATACTTTGTACCCGGAAGTTCAATTTTAAACAAAAACATATGACGTTTCAAACAAACAAAAAATGAACGTCATAATCCTGCAATGCTATATTTTGTTAGGAAACGTTTTCAAATTGCAATTTTATCCGATTTCTCGGTGTCACATGACGATACTTAAAGACCCTATTGACTTGGTACAGGAATTACATAAGAAATTTTGGATTAAACCGGTTTTTAGACTTTAAAATATTAACACATGTAATATTGTTTCTGGTATCATATTATCTTTGCCTTTAAAATGCCTTAAGATAATATTCTTGTAAAATTAAACTCAACTTCAGTAGTCTCTCGTTTATGTTTTATGTTTGTGAAGAAACACTGAGGGAATTTTAAGATCACTACAAACACTAACTGGTGAGGAACAAAAGGTTAATTAGACTAAAAATGCTAATTAGCTGAAATAAGAGCAAGGCCAGTAGAGTTATTTGTTGTTGCTTATTATTATATTTTTGGGGTGTGCGTGTGTGTGAAATAATACAAAATGGATGTTCAACACCTCTCTTATCACCTTGTAACAAAACAGCATAAACAGCTTTTGTTAAAATTTTGTCAAAGTCAGGTGTTAAAAGAAATCATGTGCTCTTACGTATGGCATTTATTCTATTAGATGCAACTTCATTTTTTTCATTCCAAACAAAATTACTTCCATTAGATAATATGTTTGATGGTTATAGTCAAAGAGTAACCGATGACTCAGCGTTATCTTGCCTTTGAAGCATTATAATACTGTTCTTTTTTGTTTTTTATTCTTTTGTTTGTTTTTTGGTTTTTTTTTTTTGGTTTTTTTTTTTGCATTTAATGACAAAGTACCTCATTAGATTTCGGTTCATAACGTATCATAACATTTAAACATCTGCGGGCGAAATAAATAAAAGACAAGTTATAATAGAACATAATATTACAGCCATGTAATTTGCCAATTAAGAAAACCAATGTGGAAAGCTTTTAGAACCTCTATAACTAAACACTTCAATTTAACTCCATGTGAAAATTGAAGCACAAACCATAAAAAAGTCTAAAAGATCCACTATTACGGACTTAAGATCATATTTTGTAGTATTTCTGTATGAATTCTTACTATTTGCTTACACTCTAACTTTTTGAGTAGTTATTTATAATAATTGACAGGATGTTACGATTGCAGCAATTGCCTAGGTAACATATCAAGAACTTTTTCCATCAATATTATGGATATTGTTTCAAAGAAATTACGTAATAAACGATCCCACGGTAAACGTATCAATCGTAATAAACGAAAATACCATCGAACTTCAGTTTCAATTTCTGACCTTGTTACAATCTTTAGAAATAACTGCAGACATAATTTGCTTTCTAAATTATGTTCAATTCCTATTGTTAAATTAAGTCCTTAATTGGAAAATGCAATAGCGCATTTTGCTACCACAAATTATTTCCTAAAAGTGATAAACCTGAAGACCATAAAAGATATTTCCTTAATTTACCGTATATGAACAAAGGGATCGATCTTATTGATGTATCTAGTATATTTAGAGACTCAAAAATTATCAAACTTATTCCTCCTTATTTTGATAATATGGAACCAACCCAGAGGAGGGTGGTCATTTTGCACACGACACGCATATCTGACTTATATTATCGATTGGTTGAGAGATTTTTTGATCATTAAGTACATGCATGTCAACGAGTAAAGATCAAACACACAGTCGTCTCTGCCACAATATATGAGGGTAGATGTATATAAGGCATATATTGTTTGTCATTTGTAACTATACCATATTAAAAATATTTTATATTGAGATAAAAAAAAAAACTTCTTTTCTCATGCTGTTTTTATTTTATTTGAAAAAAAGCTTGCACATTCACAATTATAGTCTTCAGATAGCACTTATATGCGTACGTCCTACTTTAAATAACCTGTATTTAATTAAATTTGTGTTAATTAAAACAAAGAGTGACAAATAAACAGAGTGTAATACACGAACTCGGCGGGATACAATTTGCATTCATGTACATGTAATAACCGTGACGTGTGTAATTCCCGATTAGATTGATAAAAGTCGCGTTTTTATATCTAAAATCCAATATTATACATAAATACGATGATTTTATATATCTTTTATACATTTTCAGAGATTTTCACCAGTTTTTACTATTTCAACATGACATCTTATTATGAAAATTGCAACCAATTTAGGTCATTTTCATCGACTAATAACTTTGTAAAAAGTGGAGCCTTCAGGAGCCTTTTAAGAGTTTTAAAAAGTCGTATGTATTGGGATTTCGATGATACAAGTTTGAAAGTAAAGTCCCCTGTAACTTTTTCAAAAATCTGAATAATATATGACTGGTATTTTCAAATTGTCTTCTCGCCATTTTGGGTTACTTACTTATCAACTGAATTAAATCACTTAAATTATATAAAGTGCTACTTTTTTATACAACTGGTTATTTTTAAGTCATCTATTAATCCCCCGATACCGTGACATGCCACTTTTAAGGTATTAAAATTCCTAAATTTTCGACTTAAAAAATTCGAAATTTAGACCATTTTCATTATTTTAATTAAGTGTATCAACGCTCATACTGAACCACGTGACCTTTGCACACGACACAAGTATGCGTACCCTCCTCTGGAACCAACCATTATTTCTTATACTTACAAAAAACCTACAAGAGACCTTATTTTTAATTATTCATCTGTTACCAAAAATCCTGAAATTAATCAAAATTCACCCTTGACCTGAAATGTGCAAGCTCGAAGTTTAGATATGAACCTAGTGGTCATGTATTACAGGACACCTCAACATCGTCCAGGGCCGAGAGGTAAACACTTTTCTCCAAAAAAGACCAAAATATCGTCCTCCTTCAAAAATCATTTGGAAGGACTGTCGTGAAGTCATTAAAAAAGCCGTTTGTCATTCTGTAAAAAGTGGTGTAAAAGAGAAAATGCGGATAAAAATCATTAGATACTTTCATTAACAAATGCATGGAAGTGTTGATATCCGAATAAATCATTTCAAAACACATTATAAGCAACAAAATACAATTCCTGTGATTTCACAGATTAAACGGAAGTTAAAAGATTTGGAAAAAGAGTATATATTTGTTCCGGCAGATAAAGCAGCCAATAATGTAGTCGTTGTTTGACGTAAGTATACATCGAGGTGCTTCGGAATCAAGCTTCCACGTCAACAGAAACACAAATACATGTAATTTATGATCGAATGATAACTACAGCTGAACTTAAAGCAACTTCTAATTATAAAAGCATTCCTACGATGTGTTGGCTTCCTAAACTTCACAAAAATCCTTTCAAATTTCGTTTTTTTCAGCATCTAGTAAATGTTCAACTACACTTATTTCTGTTTTATTGGCCAGTGCACTTACTACCATAAAAAATCTCGTCATTAACTTTAACAACAAATGTTATGAATACAGTGGAATTAACTACTTTTGGAGTGTTAAAAATTCAGTAGAAGTTTTGGAAAGACTTCGATCTGTTAATGAAGCATACACCTTCGTCGATAGCTAGGATTTTTCTAACCTATATACTACATAACCGCATACACTCATCAAAGAGAAATTTTCGTATTTGATCAAATGATCCTTCAAAAAATCAGGATGTACGTACATTTGTTGCAATACATTTAAATCGTTTTTCAGTGACGACAAACATGACAAATATACCAACTGGACTTTACAGGATATGATAAAAGCATTAAATTTTCTTCTTGATAATATTTTTGTTCGTTTCGTTGATACAGTCTATCGGCAATAAATAGGTGTTCTTAGGGGTACCAACTGTGCACCTTTCACAGCAGATTTATGTCTTTATTGCTACGAGTCACAATTCATGACAAAAATTCAAAAAGACCCTTCTAAACAGCACTTAATGGATAAATTTAACAATACATATAGATATTTGGACGATGTTTTGGCTTTAAATAATCCCGAATTTTCTAAATTTACAGATGAAATTTACCCTGCAGAACTTACTTTAAATAAATCCATTAGCAGTAGTGATTATACTCCTTTTCCTGATCTTGATATTTCAATAAATCAAGGCAAGTTAAACACTAAGGTTTATGATAAAAGAGATGATTTCTCCTTCCCTATAGTAAATTTTTCCCATCTCGACGGCGATGTTCCGTTAGCCCCTTCTTACCGGGTCTACATTTCACAACTTGTTCGATATGCACGAGTATGTAGTGATGTTTCTGATTTCAACGACTGAAATCTTTGCCTCACTGAAAATCTTCTGCATCAAGGATTTAGATATCATAAATTGATAAAAATATTCTCCTAATTTTATTATTATAGATACATTGACTTTTGAATTTTGAAAATTTGGTTCTACATGCAGGGCTCTAATACATCAGGGCATTTCACATCCAAACTTCTATGGCAATATCATTTACAAAGCGCATAAATTCAAAAATTGCTCTTCCAAACTTATAAATCCGTTGAACAAACTTATTCATAAGGATATAAATACAGCATTTTTGTTAAATCTTTATTTCTGGTTTTTGTTGGGGAAAATATTGATCATCTTCTAAATGCTTTACACCATAACTAAATTTATACAATTTTTCATATTGGCAGTATTTGGCATTGCACAATATTATGTTCTTCTTTCATAATTGATGATGTTATACCAAATCTATTTAGAAGTATTTCAATTGAAGTTTTATATCTAAGAAGCCTTGATATCATAGTGAACGGAAATTATGTCCTTAGCTAGCTGTCAGTAACTGCGAGCATTTGTCCGGACAGTACCTGTGTGTATTGTCCTCATGTTTTATGTACTTCATTGTAAGGGTACTCGTCTTGATAAGTTGGACTTTTTTCTAGCTTGATTTTTATTGTGAGTCTTTTTGTGTATTTATTTTTTAGCAATTCACCACACATAGGGGGAGGGTTTGGATCCAAGAAAACGAGTTTAACCCCACCGCAATTTTTGCGCCTGTCCCAAGTCAGGATTATGTTGGTCATTGGCTTGTCCTTGTCTTCTGATAAATTTTAGTTTCTTGATATTTGGGTTGTTGGATGTGGTTTGTTTCCATTGATTTATTCACTTTTTTTACCCTTTTGGGGCAATTTAGGGCTTGCTTTATGGTGTGGGATTCCTCACTGTGTTGAAGACCGTACGGTGACCCCTAGATGCTTTGCTTAACCTGGATATGGGATGTTGCCTCCTTGACATTTACCCCATTTCCTTTCTTTTTCATATTTTTCGCACCACAAATTTAAATTACTTGCTTTAATCAAAAAATCTCTTTGGCTCACCTGACCAAAAAGGTCAGTATAAGCTATTGTCAGCGTCATCGTTAGTTTATAAGCTTTCCGCATTTTCATCTTCTCCTCTCAAACCACTGTAGCAAAATCAACCACACTACAGGACCGCCGTGCGCGGTCCCGGCTGAAGAATAGGCCCGCAGCATCCTCTGAGCTTGGAGTATGAGCCATCCTAACAGAGGACCCCGAGGGAACCCCGGGATATAGAAATAGGACCCAGTATCTCCGGCTTGCGGGGTGTGACCCCTCCTAAACGGAGGCTGACCCCGAGGGTCCCGGGATATAGAAATAGGACCCATTCCGTGTTGTGCGGGATTAATAAATACACAACCCATCTTTCGGATGGGATGTAAACTCAGGTCCACGTGTTGGAAGAAATGTCACGCTTCCTGCACGTTAAAGAACCCTTGTAGCAAGCTCTTTTTGGGGTGGTCCGTAGGTGATCGGCTACAAGGCTAAATTCCCCGCCCTTGACGATTTCACCCTACTTTTCCAGTGGCAGTCAGAATTTCCCGTCCCATGGCCATTTCCATACCCCAAAGTGATTATTTATCAACAAACTTGTTCTCGTCTTGATATAGCTGAAATATTGCTGAGTAGACGTTAAACAATATTCAATCAATCAATCACACTACAGGAATGATGTATAGAGCTTGCCCATTTGTTCAAATTCGATGAAAAAAGCATGGCCATCAGACTTAGTTTTCACGGTGAATAATATAGCAAAATCACATGTTAATCATTCCTGTGAAACAACTTGAGCAAATGCAACCAACCCTTACAGGAATGATGTATGAAAGGTACCTCACAAACATTGCTCATTTCGTTTCGATCCGATAAAAAAAGCATGGCTGTCAGTGTGGAACATAGTTTAAACATTATATGCAAATTATATTTATGTCGCCCCAGACGTAGTCAAGACGACATATTGTTCTTTGTCTGTTTCTCTATATTTATTATTCATTATTATTAATTAAGTCGCCCAAACAAAGTTTGGCGACTTATTGTGTTTGCACCGTTTCTTATTAAGTCGCCCAAACATAGTTTGGCGACTTATTGTGTTTGCACCGTTTCTTATTAAGTCTCCCAAACGAAGTTTGGGAGACTTATTGTTTTTGTTGCGTTTCTTATTATTATTATTATTATTATTATTCCATCTTTCTTTATTCTCGTCGCAATGAACTTGTCCATTGAAAATCTCAGAGACCATAAGTCCTAGAGCTTTCAAACTTGGTAGCATACTAGCCCTATGTATCTAAATGTGCAGTGAGAAAAATTTTTTCAAAGGGGGTCCATTAAGGGTACTTTTGGGGGTGTCAAATAGGGGTGGGGTTGTCCTATAGTAATCCTATGGGAAAATGAAATTTTGAATGATTTTCATCATATACTTCATTGTTTCTCAAAACTATGAACACTAGCTCCATGAAACTTCATGGGAAAGATGAGGGTCATGTAAGAAAGGGTTCCACAGCATTGGTATGCATTCAAAATAAGTACTGTTGCCATGGAAACCATACCAAAAAATGGAAATTTTGGGAAAATAGTAGTTTCTGTTGATAATAGTATTTTAATTACAGCAATATGTATTATTTAGCTTATAAGGGGAACCCCTGCCCAATTTTTTTTTT
>MJUU01042642.1:40005-53996 GCA_002080025.1 Modiolus philippinarum
ATATAATATCCAATGAAGAAAATCTGCTTTTTCTTATATATTTTAGGTTAAATAACAGAAAGTTGAAGTAGTGCGGGCATCGATATAATATGGAATGAAGAAAATCTGCCTTTTGTTATATATTTTAGGTTAAATAACAGAAAGTTGAAGTATTGCCGACATCAATATAATATCGAATGAAGAAAATCTGCCTTTTGTTATATATTTTAGGTTAAATAACAATAATTTGAAGTATTGCGGACATTGATATAATATCGAATGAAGAAAATCTGCTTTTTCTTGTATATTTTAGGTTAAATAACAGAAAGTTGACGTATTGCGGGCATCGATATAATATCGAATGAAGAAAATCTGCCTTTTGTTATATATTTTAGGTTAAATAACAGAAAGTTGAAGTATTGTTGGCATCGATATAATATGGAATGAAGAAAATCTGCTTTTTCTTACATATTTTAGGTTAAATAACAGAAAGTTGAAGTATTGCGGGCATCGATATAATATCGAACGAAGAAAATCTGCTTTTTCTTATATATTTAAGGTTGAATTACAACAAGTTTTATTTTAACGTGAAAATGAAATATGCACCTCTTCTAATATTTGATGTTTGTGGCTGTTTGCAGGATATTTTATAACCTACAGGACTGATTTTTATTCAGTTTTGTTTATTTATTTATTTAATTGTTTATTTTACAAAATGACGGAAATTTACAGTATAGTACATAGAAGTGACTGTTTTCGGAAAGTTCTGATATGGTTACGGCAAAATGAAGAAAACTGCACTCAACGTGGGATAAATTTGTGCATTCGTTGTGTGAATTGTGTGCGCGTGGTACGGAATGTGGGACGTATCCATTGCTGTATTAAATTTTGAGTATTCACAGTTCTTGTATTGTTTAAGAGCTATATAGCAGTCAGGATTCTATGACAGGTTAGAGCGGCCAGGGCTCTATGACTGGTCAGAGCAGTCATGGCTCTATGACAGGTCAAAGCAGTCAGGATTCTATGACAGGTTAGAGCGGTCAGGGCTCTATGACTGCATGGTCAGAGCAGTCAGGGCTCTATGACTGGTCAGAGCAGTCAGGATTCTATGACTGCTCCAAGTTAACTTCAAGTTAACTTAGGACTGTTCTCATGACTGCTCCCCAAGTTAACTTGGACGAGAGGTTATGTCTGCACCCTACTGTAAGTTTTCCATCGTAAAAGTCGTGCCAAATCTAATTTTGGATAAAATCTTCCATTTTGTAATAGAGTCTTTCCCTTTGAAAACTTTTCAAAAACTTACGACTTTTGAGCTTTCCGAATTAACAAAATTACATAATAACTGTAAATTTTTTTCATATACATTCCTTATTCCTAAATCAGTCCAAGTTTTATTTTAAGTTTATAGGGGGGAGCGTTTCGAAGTTATGCAATAAAAAAAATGCAAAAAGACGAGGTTTCATGAACTGCAATAGAATCATTTTTGTATTAGCGGAATGGAAGGCAGAAGAAACTTTTGATACAGTTGCGGTCAATAGAAACGATTTATTGTTTTACCTATAACTTCATACAGTCACAGCAAATATTTGCCAGCCTTTAGTGAGTCACCTTTGTAAATAACAAGGAATGCGTACTCTTATTCTGATGCGTTAATTTAAATACAAGATAATGTTGCTTTTCAAAGTTCGGAACCCATTACGTTATTATAAACAATGTCGTTTTGTATGTGAGAAAATGAAACTCGATAATGAGACCAGACCTGTTCTGATCGACACTAATTTAGACAGATTTATGTTTTCTAATGTTATCTATATTAGCTTAATACAGAAGCTACTGTAAATGCCGTTTCTATAGACGTCATTTTGACACTTTTTGGGTCTTCGGTGCATATCAAATCAAAATATTTAGATTTCCATAAACCGAAAAAGGTATACATAACAAAATACCGAAATGACCGTGAATTTAGTTTCTGAATATGCGCATTTCGACAACTTATAGATAGTGAAGAACAAATAACCAATGTGACCTTACTGCCAAATCAGCTAATGAAGCAGTTTGCACGAAGAACATTTTCCAGAGCTTTAAACACATTTGTGAAATTAAATAATAAAAGTTCCTTAACAAAAAGAATGGAAGGATATGGAGTAAATGAGACAATGTCAAATACATGGTAGCATCAGCCAAAGTAACAACATTTTTATTGTTGTTCATTTCGAAGTCACAAGTACATAAACTTATTGGTTATCACGGGTGAATAAGTGGTAATCTCTATTCCAGTATATGCTACATGCACATTTATATTCAATATTGGATATGTTTTACTGAATCCAGTTTTCTGCTTTGTATTATTGTCACTATAGTGCATTAATTTTTATCATTGTATAGCAATGCATGGCCTTTTAATCAAGCCTTCAAATATGAGCGTCACATAACTTGGCATTCTTACATATTTCTTACATATTGTCTTATCTTCCAATGCCGTTTCAATCTTACCAATAATGTTATTAAAGTCCCAAATGACATTTCGTCATTTGTGAACTGTTTCCGAAATTCGCACCACATTACAACTTTGATGGATTTTGCCTTGACTTGATGTGTACGAAATGGCAACTTGATTTTAAACACCAAACTAGAATTTTGACTTGATTGTGTGTGGCCTCGGAAAACTAATTTTTCAGTGCAAAGTTTTCCTCTTTTGAAATATAGTGTCATTACAAACTAACATAGCTTCAAACATCGGGTGAGTTTGGATAATGCAACTAAGAATTATCTGGAAATATAAGTATGTAGAGACGAATTGGTCAATCGATGCATTATTGTCTTACTCCTTTTTATAAAGTAACACAGCATTTGATTGAATTTCTTGTACATTTTTCATTAGCTAGGCCTTACCTTGCACTGTTATTATAATGCACACAATCCAATAAATCTTCATCTCAAGAATGTTTTTCTTGAATATTTGACTGAAATTACGAAATAAATTATAAGGGAGCAAATATCACTGCAAATTCAATACAACTCGACCAAAACAAAAATACTGGTATATGTATTTATTGTCCCCCGCCGCATCGAAATAGTTTCCATTCGTCCGTTTGTTTTTTTCCCATCCACCTATCCCTATGTCACACTTTCTTGTGGACGCAACCTCTCAGACTCGGCTTCTCGTATTTCATTCTAATTTTACAGGATTCTAAGTCACTATTTGTACTAGATAATATCACATGGACATTTCGATTCTTCAAATTTTGTAGGTTTTATGAGACTTTGAATATTTCGACATTGTTATATAATGGCAGATCTTGTGGATGCAACTCGTCAGAAAGCACTTCTCCGATTGTGTTCATTGTGATTCATTTACAGAATCAAGTGCACGATCATATTTCTTTTTCATTATCATTGACCAAATATTGTTGGTTACGGGAATTCAAATATTCAACATCGTTATACATTGGCAGATCTTGTGAACGCAACTCTTTAGAAACCCCTACTCAGATTTAATTCAAGATTAACAGGATTGGTAGTCACCATATGTACTAGATCTCAGCATTGTTTTAGCAATATCGGACTGAATTTTTTGGAATTATAAACATTTAACATGCTTAACGTTTAAATTAGAAATATGATATAAAGTGCGGTATGATTTAAACCATCTATCAAAATCCAGTAATTTCATTATTATCCTTTATATCCGATTTCAATGCGGAATTTAATCAGATTTGAACTTCTCTCTAAGTAGCACGGGAAAAATACATCTCATTCATTTCTAGTCAAAACTGTTATAAAAAATCATGCTTTGTACTTATTTAGTGACTGCTTAACATTTTTTTTGGCAGGCAAATGTTGTAATCTGAGATATAATATAGATAGCGGTGAATGATCAAATTTTCTAAGTTAAGAAAATCTAATATTGTCACCGGTAAAAATAAAGGAGTTTTAGTCACCACGTTAAAATATCTCGTCAATGTCGTTGCCAAGTAAGCAACTGGCGCACTGAAATGAAAAAAAAATGGCGTCTAAAATCTCGGTTTTTTAGGTAGAAAATCTATATAATCAAACGCATAACTAATTAACCCTAATGAATATCAATAGAAACATAACTCGTGTCGATTAACGCAGTAGCGAAATAAGTTCCGCTTTTCGTTTAATCCTATTGCGTGGTTGGACACTCATGACTTTTTTATTGATATTCACGACAGTCAACTAGTTATACTATTATTACTATAATATTACTAATTATTATATTCGATGGAACAGCATTAATGATATAAAGTTTGCAATTTCTTAACTGCATCCCTTAGTTGATGTAAAAGGTTTGTCCAGAATTCTTTGAGATTTTCTGACGTCATAATATTAAATGAATTTAGGTTCTGTTGTTTTTTCCCAGATTGCATTTGTATATACGTGTGTAGTTGTGAGTGTGAGTTGTTGATTATGAAATGGAAAGAAATAAATATGATGGATTGGCATATCTATTAGATTTATTAAGTACGTTTTTTCAAAACATTGGGGGAATGGCTTGATGAGGTCACTGTTTTGATAGTCCAGGTCAAATGTATACGGTCTTTGCGGAAGTACTCTGCAGGTTGAGATAGCCATTGGGAAGAAAGATAAAAATCAGAACTCAGAGCAAAAACACATTTCATATTGACTTTTTGACATTTAGATTATTTCTGTAATGTCAAAAGTTTTGTTCAGTTAAATGATGTTAATTCAGTTAAAACCTACCAGTATATTTGTAACAATGTATTCCTTTTTCGTATAAAACTTGCGAGCTAATGCTTCCTTGTTTACAACGAACCTTTACCCTAGCAAAATAAGGAAGTTTTTTGGGGAATACATTATATTTAGATCAAACTCATTCATTGTAAGCGGGAAATGCAACTAAAATACAATTTATGTACTTTATTATGGTAATGACACATAAAATAAAGACATGAATTTATGGAAAGGAATTTGGATAACAAAATTTTAAAAAAAATAGCAAATGCAAAGTATACTCGATGAAGAAGGAAGCGAGATAGTAGAATCAAGGTTTACTTTTCAAGTCGACGTTGTATTTTACCTGCTTCAAGACACCGTATATTTAGATATTCACCTTGATCACGGTGTTAAGTCAAACTAACTGACCATTAAACCCTATTTAAGATTATGCTATTTTCTAAATTCGTCAGTTAAAACGAAAATAAATCATTTATGTCCTTAAACTGTTCAACTGTCAGGAGAAAGGAGCCATGAAAAGCAATACTCTATGTCTCAATGTGCCATATTCACCCGTATATAATAGATTGAACAAAGAATCTTAGAGATTGTCAGATGCGTTGATTATCGATCATTTTGATACAGATTATCAAAACATGTACGATAATCAAATATTAATTTCGAAATTGGCCATACAGCTCATTAAAATAATGGCAGTTGGATTAACATATGTGTTATGGTCTCATGTTTACTTACGCCATACCTTTCGTAAAATATTTAATACAGGAGTTTGTCTTTTATTGCAGTGTGAAGTTGGTGAAACAATTCCCCTTGGTAGAGATGTATGCTCTTTTTTTTTCTTAGATATGTCGTCCTTGTACATGAGATAATATCTCATGTGTACAATTTTTTCAATTACTATTATCTAAATTTATGTAAATTTTAAAACCTAAGGATTAACTCCCTCCATCGTAGTTTTGTCCTTAGCTATATTTCATATTACTGATTATTCGGATTTTGTTTGGTTTTATGCATTTCAAACATTTTTGAAATTGTCGATTTCCTTTGTTTTGGGTTCTATTACTGCTGATGAGGAATTAATTTCCGAAATGGCCATACAGCTCATTAAAATTATTGCAGTTGGATTAACATATGTGTTATGGTCTCATGTTCATTTACTCCATATCCTTTCGTAAAATAATAAATATTAAAGTCCTCATTTACATTGAAATGTCCCCCCAAATAATCATGCAATGTTATCTACAAAAGAAAAAAGGATAATTATACAATGACACTTAAAATTCGTATTACCAAATATCTTAAGTTAAATTTAATTTCTATACAAAATAGGCGTACTCAATATGGTCGCCCCCAAGATCGATAACAAATTTTGTGCAGGCACTGGTTTAAATACATTTGTGTACTACATGACTATTTTAGCCATTCATAAATTTATTTACCAACTGATTGTCTGGTAATAGCTTTCTAGATGACATTTTAATGAAATGGGCTTCTCTCACCTGGATCTTGGTGTTAAGCCAATTTAACTGGTCATTCAGTCCTTCTTAAAATCATGTTACCAACTAACTGCCTGAACCTTGGATGAGAAGTAAAGAAACCTGAAGCTAGTTTCATTACAATTCCGTTTAAAATAGTAGTGTTTGATCATATCGTCATTCTCTTTATTTCTCACATATTTTATAGTCCTTTGCCAATTTAAGGACATACGACACAGTTTCTATCAACATTGAAAAACTTATGAAATTTGAGTATTGCACAATTTTTATACGTTTTTTCCAAATATGCAAAAATATGAATACCTTATTGGATTAGTTTGCAAGATATAAAGCGTCGAAATTCGGTAGAATTGAGCCAAAATCAAAATTACTGCAAATGTTCAGGCTAAATTCTAATCGGTATAACTTTTCTATTTTAAAAGACAGCCAAGTAATTTTATCTGCAGGTTAATCTTTCAGACAAATACTATTAAATGATATTAAAAATAATTTCTTTCTTTTTATACATCACTTATTTTTTGTTGCTTATTTCAACTTATAAATTTCAAAACCTTAAAATTCGTATGTTTTGAAAATCTTTTTGTCAGGGTTTCCACATTGATTTTTCCCTGAATTTCATATATCTGTTAGGACTTGCACCAAGGAATTCAAATACGAAATAAAAATTAGGGGTTAACGTGCGTTTTTCGAGGTAAAGCCCCAAAACCTCCCAAAAATACAAATTTTACGTCCATTTTCGCGGGAAAGCGGCATTGACGTTATTCTGTTTCTTTCGGCGCTGCTGATCAAGTTATAACTGATAAAGGCTTACTATTTTAGATAGTTTTCGTTACTTTATATTTGGTTTGTGAAAAAACAAGGTGCGTGTTTATTTGGTACATAGTTTTATTTGATATTTTCAATAAATGCAAAGGCGGAACAAATGGGGGTTATTTGATTGGAACCCCCTTTTCCGGAAAATATTTTAAATTTTGTACAGCACATGGGCGAAAATGACAAAAAAAACTAGCCAAAAAAATGTTTGGATTCCCTGCAATCAATCTTTTTTCGAATGCTAAATCCATGCAGCGGTGAAATGATCTCCATTTTTCATCCATTTAAAAGTCCCCAAATTCAAGCCAATAAACAATACTTATTGTTTACACCACTGACCATAAACAGAAGCCAAAATAAAAAAATGAGAGGTACTGAATTACATTCGTACAAAATATAAATCTATGCGGGTAACGCACATTATAGATTTCCCGATGGCTGGTTACTTAGCGAATCTTATAGGCACCGAGGAGAAATATTAAGTAAATCGTGTCCCAGGTGAGGTAGAGATATCGTAACTGTCGTGTGCCGACAGGGTGAAGCAGAGATATCGTAACTATCAAAACATTTATCAAACTCGGAAAACCCATGGAGCATCTCTATTGAGCAAAGTATTGTCCCTAGCGAAATTGCCATTGTTAGTCTGGTTCGCAGTCAACTTGGTTTTTCCTAACTGCTTATATTTTGTTTGAGGTGACGAGACATAAATTTATGAAATTGAAATCCAGAAGTTTTGATCAAAGTAAATTTTCGGTATTTGATAACTCGGGAATAAAGCAAACAGATATATAACTAGATTTGCAATTGCAAGCAATAGCTGATGTCGCCCCTGGCAGCCAATTCGATGCTTCCATCTTGTTCGCAGCGTCAAAATCTACCTAGAAATCAAATTTCATTGAAATCGGACAAAGTTGAAATTTTGACGCATTTTTGGCGGCCATCTTGGAAATGGCGGCCATTTTGAAATTTTTTTTTTTGCATAAATTCCTTCATCTCATTTTATTGAACATCTTTGCAAAATATGAAGATATTCTGCAAAGCAGTTCCAGAGATATTGAATCCTCAGTTTTTTAACGTAAAATGGCGGCCATCTTGGAAATGGCGGCCATTTTGAAATTTTTTTCACCGTGTTGCACAACTTCATATGGTGATCCAACTGTGTGCCAAGTATCAAGTGGTTCGGTTCATGCAACTCAGAGAAACGCTCTGGACAAAATTTATTGGAAGTAAAATAATAATAATAATAATAATAACTAGATTTGCAATTGCAAGCAATAGCTGATGTCGCCCCTGGCAGCCAATTCGATGCTTCCATCTTGTTCGCAGCGTCAAAATCTACCTAGAAATTAATTTTCGTTGAAATCGGACAATGTTGAAATTTTGACGTAAAATGACGGCCATCTTGGAAATGGCGGCCATTTTGAAAATTTTTTCACAGTCATGCACAACTTCACATGGTGGTCCAACTGTGTGCCAGGTATCAAGTGATTCTGTTCAAGCAACTCTGAGAACTTGCGTGGACAAAATTTATTGGAAGTAAAATAATAATAATAATAATAATAATAAAGAAAGCGTAATAACAAAGAAACGGAACAATAACAATATGTCTCCCCGACTACGTCTGGGGCGACATAATTAAGAAGCAGTGAGATCGTCAAATCATACTACGGTACTTAGCTGGTTTTTATGTTAAATCATTTGAAATCAGTTGAAAGGGTACAAAATTTAAGATTCAAAGAGATCTTTGAATCTATACTCAAATCAATTTCTTAATAGAATTTCGAAAAAAAAACTACAAAACAAATCAAAATATTTTTTACACACACACACACACACACACACACACACACACACACACACACAGCTTCCGGTGACGTTGCAACATGGAAGACGTTTTCTGACCAGGATAGCCAAAATAATGATTATATGTGCTCCCGACATTTTAAATCTAGATACAATACGATTTGGAAGACAGAAATAAGACATTTATTGTGAAATTCATAAACTTATTTTGACTTTTTATGGTCTGGAATCGAAATGGAAAAGTATTTGATGGTTGTAGAAAGGTATAATTACATTTATTGATTAAAAATTTAATTAGCGTAATACGATATAGTGTGAAGAAACAACTGAAGAACGATACGCTATTTGTTTTGCAAAAATGGCGGTAAATGATGACAACGCCGTAACCGCCTTTATTGACGGAGCTTGTACAAGGAACGGGAAAATTGGAGCGAGAGCATCATACGGAGTTTATTGTAAGAACACTAATACGAAATTAAAGGGACTTATTGAGTCATCATAAAAACAAACAAGCAATACCGGAGAAATGATAGCAGCGATTGAAGCAGTGAAATATGCAATTGACAATAACATACATGAATTAACAGTGAAGTCTGATAGTGAATACGTAATATGAGGAATAACAAAATATATACTGTCTTGGAGAAGAAATGACTGGAAGCTGAAGAGCACAAATGCATCTGTAAAAAACAAGGGATTATGGATAAAACTGTATCACTTATGACAAAAGATCAATGTGAATTGGATACATGTAAAGCGAGATTCAGAAGAAGGACAGATTATTGCCGACAAATTAGCTACAGACGCTTACAATGATGTGGAGGACGGTGAACCAACGACAGGAGGAATACATAAAACAACCACAGAGGATGAAGAAGGAAGAAGAAGAGAAAGCAGATTAAATATGATTATAGACATGGAACAAGATTTAAACAGTGAATGCAATGCTAAACTAGATGTTGATGAAACTTGTGTAAAACAAATTATTCATCATGCATGCATGAGATGTGATATTGTATCAAATGAACCAATGCTTACATGTTTTACTTGTAAGGGAAATGTATACTATGTTTGCACTTTATTACCAGGTTATTTTTTTAGTTAAATTTCTAGGGGTAATATCAATTATTATTGTTTTAATTGTAGTCAAGATTATGAACAATTCCAAAATATGAATTTCATTGACAGATTATGTCATAAAAATGAGTCACTTGAAAATGAATTAGTTAAGACTAAAGGAAGGGTTGAGCTATTGACGGATAAAAATCGAGAAATATTGAAAGAGAAAAACGATTTGCATCAAAGATTACAAGAACTTGAAGATTCATATTGTAAGAAAATCAACACTTACGAAAGCGAGAAAAATAATTCTGCAGAAATAATCAATTGCCGGAATGAATTAAAATCCGTGAAAGTTAAATTTGAAAAGAATCAGGAGGAGTTGACGAAAAGAGACAAAACAATAAAAGAAATGTCAAAAGCTACCCAAAGTCATGAAACACGTGTCAAAGAATTAGCCGAAAAGGTTCAAAATGCCCAAAATGCGCGATCTACAGACCAAAAACATATCGAGATTCGTCGACAAAGAATATCCGATCTAGAGAAGAACAGTAGTGATTTAAGGCAGTCAAATGAAACATGCAAAAACGTAATAGACGCTCTACAAACTGCATTACAGAAACAAGAACAATCAACATCCAAACGTATGGACTCGTATGTAGATAGAGTGAAAACCAACAAGAACTTAAGGTAAATGAAGATATTACATGCAGATTTTTCATGAATGGATTTTGCAAAAATAGAGAAAAATTGCCTCTTTTTTCATTTAATTGACAATTTAACAGAAAAACCGATTTCAGTGGATAAACACCATGAACAAAATGAACCAAACAATACTGAACTAAATATTTCTGATAACACCATTCAACAAAAGATGGATATGAAGGGTATTGTACAAGAACTGAAGAATGAGTTGATAGAGATAAAAGATGCCTAAAAACTTGTTTATAATAGAGTTGTAAAATTAGAATCATCGAAAATCAAGGCACAGGCTAACTATGAAATGGCAGTAAAATATAAATTATGCTATAGTTTCTTACGTTTGGGATTCTGCCAATACGGCGATAATTGTAGATATAGACATGAACAAAATCGAAATACAGACAATCAAACAAATGTGAAAATTGGAAACTATGAAAACAAAAGATCAAATTATTGGAATAAAGGAGGCTATGATAAAGTCAGAGACACCGAAACATGGAACAGAGACATCCAAAATAATAAAACTAGACAGTCTTCACAGTGGAATAGTCGTATCCGTAATGTAAGAAGATTCGACTTACGTGATAACAGACTAAAATCTGATTACAGGGAAAATGAAACATTTAATGAAATAAACAGGCCTAATGTTAGAAGAAGTGATTACCATAACAGAGTAGATCATAAAACTGGAATAAAAGAAACAGATATTATGCGTTAGGAAGAGATTACCAGAATGATGGACATTTTGGTAATCACTATGAACAGAAAAAATCAAATGAAAAAGACATTTGTCCCTTTCGAAACGAATCCAACAGGAAAAACGATCTCTGTTGGCATCACAAAAGAGGATATTGTAGAAACGGCAGTTATTGTAAATTCGAACACATAAGATAACGATAAACAGACGTTTTTTACCATATATTTGTAGAGACTTTGTCTCATGTTCATTTACTCCATATCCTTTTATTCACCAAATAAACCAACAAACAAGAAAAGAAGAAAATATAAACGAAAAAATAAGAAAGAAATAAAACTTTTGTATGTAAATGCGAGAGGAATTAAATCGAAGAGACACTCGATATTACAAACATTAGAAGACTTGGAACCTGATATTTTTGCCCTCACAGAAACATTATTAACAAATAATCAGACGGTAAGATATACAGGATATAAATGGATAGGAATGAAAAGAGAAAATTCACGCGGCGGAGGTGGAATAGGCGTTTTAGTTAAAGATTGCATTAGACAATTGGTTTCTATACATAGAGAAGATCATATATCAGAGACATTATGGCTAAGAGTGGGCGCAATGCACAATCCCTTATTTATTGCAATATTTTATGGGAAGCAGGAGAATGAACCTTTAAATAGGATAGAAGAGACATACTTTGAACTTGGAACTGAAATTGGTCGTATTCGAAATATATCTAACAATATCGTTACAATAGGTGATTTCAACAGCAAAATTTATAAAGAAGGTAACTCCATAAAGTCATGCAGTCGAAATGGAAATGTTATGCGTGAATTTATAAATAATTATACATTAAAAGTTCACAACTTTAATGAAGAGTGCAGTGGTAAATGGACTAGACAAAATACAGGTGACAATCGAAATGAAAAATCAGTACTTGATTATGTTCTGTCATATATTGAATGTGAGGCAGTTAAAAAAAATGAACATTTTTGATAATGGACTTTACAAACTTACAGGAAAGAAACCGACTGATCACAATACTATTGAATTAACTTTGTGTGTTAATGCTAAAGTAAGACAAATTGAAACAGAATGGAAGTGGAAAATCAATTGTAAAATGCGTTGGGACAGATATCAAAAACATTTTGAAAATAACAACGATACAATCATTAGAAGCTTAGATAAATGCAATGACGTTGAAGTAATGAATGGTGAAAAAGTCAATAATATATTAAAATCTACCGAAATTAATATTGGAAAGTTCAAGTTGAAAGAAGGAAGAAATCCTTTATATATGGAGGAAAATGTGAAGACTGCACTTCAAGATAAAAGACAAGCTTGGGCTGACTACAAGAACGCTATATTAACACGAGACAGTTCTTCAATTCAAGACACACTGAGAGTTTATGAAGATCAACAAGAACGTGTCCGTTGTTGCCTTTATGAATCCGAAAAAGAACTAGCAAATAGAAAATTGGAGCAAATCATATAAAATGGAAAATTAAATTATAATTCAATATGGAGGCTAAGGAAACATTGTCTTAAAGATGAAAAATCTAACTTTATTGCTTTGAAAGTTAAGAGTGGAAATAGGACTTATGATCCGGATATCATAAAATCTGAAACAGCTGACTACTTTGAAAATTTGTATAGACTTCATGATCCAGAAAGTTTTGACCCTGAATGGATCTTTGTCATTACGAATAAAGTTGCACATATTTCAAACCTGCGTGAAAGTTCGGATGAAGACTGTGAAATTAATCAACCAATATCAATAGAAGAGTACAAACATGCGAAAAAACAACTAAAAATGCAAAAAGTGCTGGAACGGATAACGTAATGAATGAATTTTTAAGATATGGAGGACAAACTTTAGATTAGTCATTGCTGATATTGTTCAATGCCGTTTTTGATAGTGAAGACAAACCAAACAAGTGGAGACAAAGCATGATTTCAAGTTTATATCAAGGAATGAGTGATCCTGAGAATTTAATAAATTTTAGAGGTATAAATCTATCAAGCAATATAAAGAAACTGTTTGAGCGAATCATACACAAAAGAATTAACAGCGTGTTAAAATTTTCAGAATGTCAAATTGGTGGAAGAAAAGGAAAATCGACAGTAGATCATTTTTTTGTTTTGAAAACTATTGTTAATAGTGCACTCACAAGAAAAGAAATTTATTCATAGCATTCCTTAACATCGAGAGGGAATATGACAAAGCTTGGCTAGATGCTATTTTGGTTACACTTTGGGATAATGGAGTAAAAGAGAAAATATGGAGATTTATAAAAAAGCTAAATGAAAATGTAACAGGATCTGTAAAGACTTAATATGGATTGACAAGAACAATCAAAATGGAAAGTTGTTTACGTCAAGGGGGAGTGTTATCTGGTACAGAATACGCGAAAATAATTGATGAAATGTGCCATGAACTAAAGCATTACGGTCTTGGACTTCAATATGAAGATGTTTTTATTTCATCATTACTACTTATGGATGATATTGTTTTGATGGCTGATACAGAAAACCAACTTCAACTTATGCTTGACACTTTAATTAACAGTTCTAAAAAAATCCACATAGAGTTCAGTACAAAGAAATCAAAAGTGATGAGTATAGGAAAGCATAATGCTTAAAACTTTACATGGACTTTGGGCCAGACAACGCTAGAATCGTGCGATGAATATAAATATCTAGGCGAAATTATCACAAATACCGGATCT
>MJUU01042645.1:0-18565 GCA_002080025.1 Modiolus philippinarum
AAAAAAAACAAACAAAAAAACAAAAAATAAACACAAAACAAAACAAAACAAAACAAAAAAAATCAAAACAAAACAAAACCAACAAAATGTCTGAAAAAAAAATCAAACAGAAAAAATGCGTATCAGATAAGATGAAAATTCAAACGAGTAACGATTCACGCACACACGCACAGCGATAGAATACACATTTCCTTGGTTCGGTTTCTAGTGCTGCTGATGAGGAATAAATTTCCGAAATGGCCATACAGCTCATTAAAAGTTAACATATGTGTTATGGTCTCATGTTCATTTACTCCATATCCTTTCGTAAAATATTAACCGCGTGGAGATGAAAACAACAATGGGAGAAATTAGAAGGTTTGACAATATATCGAGAGAAAAAATAATAATGACCCCGGAGCAGTAGAGATTTCACAAGATATTTCAAGACCGGTTACGACAGAGCCCGCATCGCTCACCTGGCTACTGATTTCGTTCATGCTTTCTAGAAAAGATGAAACACCTTTGTGAGCCATGAAACGGATTTCAAAATATTGCAGTTTTTCATAAGGTCCAACAACAAACTTGGATGCATTATCTTCATTAAAAGTAAAGTAAAGTAAATGAACGCTAAGTAGTGGTGAGACCACATCATAGGTAATAAGATTTCACGAATATTTGGCGATTTTTTTAGCGTTACCTTCGGTATGGCGTATGCTCCTATGCTTCCTATATGGTAAGTCCATACCTTGTGGAAATGATCTTGTTCAGTAAACATATTTTATGCATCCACTCCCGTAAGGCGACAGGGGCATTAATTTTTACGGTTGTCCGTCCGTGCGTATGTCCGAAAAAAATTCGTCAAGGATTTAGCGGCTTGTGTATGCAGTAAAGATTTGATATTTTTTCTGAAGCTTTGGTATGATGAGTTGTGCCGTGTCTCCCCTTTTCAAGTCCGTCATTCATCTACTTCCTGTTTGCCGATGCCTATGTATCGGCAGCATCCGTGTGCCATGGGCACATTTTCTTTTATTTTTTTCAGTTTTAGAATTTCGTATAGTGGCACAAAAATCTGACAGAGATCGAAGAAATTTAAAAAGGTGAAGAGTTAACATCATTTCTTAAATAAGATATCTGAAATATACCTTGTTTCAGTTGAAAAGGAAGTATTATTTCAAAAAAAAAATAAGATATATAAAAATAAAATAAAGAATGTCATTAAACAAAAACAAAGTCAAAGTGGGACGACTGTTCCGCATATATTTATTCACAGACCTTATTTGTAATACTTAAATACTTACGTAAGAGGAATATACATCAGTTTATAATATTTAATTACTTCTTATAGACACGTTATTTGATTTTCAAATATTTAAAACTGATTTTCTGTGGTGAGACACAAATTGTAGGAAAGGTCATCTGCAGAAATCATACTGCATGTTAAATACAATTTCTGTATTTAGTTCAAATATCGTGTATTTTTAATTTTGTCTGCATGCAGTGTAATATATATTTTACGAAAGGATATGGAGTAAATAAACATGAGACTATAACACATATGTTAACTCCAACTGCAATAATTTTACTGAGCTGTATGGCCATTTCGGAAATTAATTCCTCATCAGCAGCACTAGAACCCAAACAAAGGAAATCTATAATTTCAAAAAATGTTCGAAATGCATAAACCAGACGAAATTCGAATATTCAGTAATATCAAATATAGCTTAGGACAAAACTACGATGGAGGGAGTTAATCCTTCGGTTTTAGAATTTACATAAATTTAGATAATAATAATTGAACAAAGTGTACATATGAGATATTATCTCATGTACAAGTACACCATATCTAAGAAAAATAAAGAGCATGCATCTCTACCATGGGGAATTAACACTTGTTCTCCCGCCCGGCAAACTATTTTTCAGAATAAATTGGCTTATAAAAAGAATATCGCGATAAGTTCCAAGGTCGAGCATTACATAAAAAAGCATCTGCAACGTTTTTTAAAATTATGATTTATTTACTCATTTATTTATCTATTTTGACAAATAAATAATTTTAAAACAATTATTGAATCTTGACGCTTTTAAAGTTTCTATTTTATCCTCTTTTGCATGTTTTATTGAAGAGATCACAGAGCAATATGCATATGCAACAATTGTATTAAATATACTGGAATGTCAATAGGTAACAACAAATATGGCCATCTTTACTAAAGGGGCGATAATTTGATAATCAGTGTGGGGAGGGGGCTTGAGCGATTTTGCCTTAAAAAAATCATCATTTTCATGTCCATCTCGAACAAAATTATTTATTAACACCAAATGTCACATCAAATTATTTATTTGCAATTATTGTTCAAATCAAAATTAAATAAGTTATTTGCCTGATAAATAGGATTAGGATAAAAATTATTTATTTTCACTGTTACCAAGAATAATTGATTTATTTACAACATCACACAAGCCCCCCCCCCCCACCTCCTTAAAATTAAATGGTCGTCACATAAGTTAAGATGGATAGATGGGATTTTAAACACTATGAAAACTGCAGGTACTAGTTTTGGCTCCCATTCTGTCTTTGCGTGCAGGCTTGTTTATGTGAAGATGTTTTGTTTTGCAGAGGGGACGTAGGAGGACTTACAGTTGGTCCGGATGGGCTAAATGAAAACCGCTATGGCCCGACTTGTCACAGGCATTTGAAAATAAATGATGGGTGAAACCGGTTTTATGGCTCGCTAAACCCCCCTTTCATAGTGTCCGGTAAAAAGAAAATCTTGAATCACAGTTCTGACCAAACCTTCAATTTTTGCGACCAAGAACTTTCGCCCAACATAAAATTTACTGACCGGGTATGTATATGCCTTATTGGATAACTTACAGTCCGTGAAAATTAAATTTAATTAATTTTTTATACCACAAATTTATTCTGCCATCTTGGGATATCGGTAACTGCAGTTACCGATATCACATTTACCCCCGTGATATCTTGCAAATTTGTTTAGCATATCAGTTATATTTTTGAAGGAATTATTCATATTAACAAAGTGAATAAACAAATGAGCTATGTTGGCTTGGCGAACCTTTAAAATGTGTAAAAACAAAATTTTAAGTATGATGTGCATTACCAGATCTGATAAACAACATATACTGAAAGGTAAGTTGGAACCTGACATATAGTTAAGATTGAGTTGTGAATTAACAAACCAGATTAACAAATTAGCTAATCCGTGAACCTCTGAAATCTGTACAAGTCACAATTCTGAGTATCAGGTGCATAACTACACCAAGTGAAGGACGTATCTTGAGCGTTTGGACAGACTCGGACAAGCAGTTTTGAAGGAGTTGAGGATACAAAAAAAAAGAAAAAAAAACGACAGACAATGCAGGGCGACAACGATGACTACGTAAGACGATGGTTATAGTAATCCCTATGTGTCGACTTTGCTAACAGCAGGCGACAGAAAAAAAAACCGACAGCTCTAAAGAGCCTGCATCGCGAGCCTGCATCGCTCACCTGGACCATGCCCGATAAAAACAGCCAATAAAACCTCTATATGTTAAAGAGTCTCATTTTCAGAATATGTTAAGAAACATTATGTTGAAGGATCCAATGTTAAATTATTTTCCCTATACTGGCCGCCATCTTGAATAATGAGCGGATCTTCACTTCTGCAGGACACAATTTAAAATTGAAATAGTTGTAAAATTCATCTCACACTGGCATAAATGCTTTTATATTATTTTTGAAAGCGGTCTAATATTAAGTTTTGTTCCCCAATGGTGTACATCTTGGATCATGGTGCAGACCTGCAGGACACATGGTTTGACGGAAACCATCTATGATACATTGTGAATAATTTCGGTTCTAACTAGTTGTTTGCGTTGAAAAAATCTTTGAATGTCCTCTCCGTAAAGTTCAATGTTAAATAATGGCGGCTGTGTTGGGTTACAATACTGAAATCAGATGGGGAATTCATAAGCATATTTCATGCAAAGTGTTGTTTATTCAGTTGTTCTCAAGAAAAGGTTCTTTCAAAGTAAAGATGGACAGAGGACAGACGGTAGCCAGGTTTGCTTAGAAAATAAAAAGATGCAACCATTCTGTTTTTTTTTATGTAAACGACACAAAAGTATCATGGTAATGTTAAAAATGATGTCATCATTCATCTTTATGAAAACTGACCCACTGGTCATCTTTCAGCATTGGATATTGACCTACCTGTAGTCATTGTTTAATTTTGAAAACTGACCATGTATATCCTTTCTTGTCGTCAAAATATCAGCAATGATAATTGATCTTCCGGTCATTTTTCAACGTTGAATATCGACCCACTGTAGTCATTTTTCGATGTTGAAAACCGACCATGCAGGTTAAATATTTACTTAGTATTGTTTTTCATTGCTGAACTACACATTTTTGGAAAATTTAAAAAAATATAAATTAAGTCTTCCATTCAAATTTTATTCATGCGCTATGTTGGTTTTAAGTTGCAGATCATTACAATAAATGTATACCTTGCCACGACGTTTGGAAAGCTAAGCTTTGAAGCTGTCACTTTCAGTTTTTAAATTTCCCGCTGACCTACGATACATTGTACACAGGGAGGGGGAGACTACACTGACTAAATAAAATTGATGAGAAAATAAAAAAATATAACAAAAATAACCCCACAGGAGTCCTATAGAGAGATAAAGGAGTAATTTGTATTTCCAATTGGCCACCGTTTTGACCGGAATGACCTATTATGCTGTATAAAGATATATTTTGGATGGCGTTAACTAAATGAATGATTTGATATTTCTCATATTTTCTTGTTCCAAACTTCTAGGGACCGATCTTTATAAATGGAAATCAGCAGTGGCTTGTTCTGACAGTATTTCTACCACGTCTGCGTTAATTGTTTAGGGGGGGAGACTGCTATTGTTGTTCTAGGGTGAATTCTCTCTACCCACAATTTTCAAGTTTGATTTTATACTTTTCCATTTTCTTATACCTTTGTGTATATAATTTATTTTTTTTCACTACTAGATCTATTTCTCTATTTCATTTTATTTCAGCACTTTAGTGTGTTAAATTATTGTTTCCCTTTTTCTCACCTTATTTCAAGATTATTTCCATTTTTCATCATATACGAAGGTGAATTGTTCCCGCCATTTTGCTTTTTTCATGGCAACGGTCGCCATTTTGATATTTTAAAGACTAAACCTCGCATCTACACATGCTAAGCAACCTTTCTGTCAAATTTCAGTTATTTTAGAGCAATTTCAAAAATTTCTCGCCATTTTCTGTTCCCATAGCAACGGTTGCCATTTTGATGTTTTTAAAATCAAAGTTCGTTTCTACACATGCTCAGTAACATTACTGTCCAATTTCATTCCATTCCGAAAATTTTTAATTTTTTCCCGCCAATTTTATGGTTTAATCACGTGACAGCTGACCTCACTAATCTTAAAGACAAATTAAGTAGTAAGGAGTTTAAATTCAACATCTGACAAAAAAATGCGATTCCTTGTAAAAATGCTGGCAAAATGATTTTCGATGTCTTATCATAATCAAATTTGATCAAATGTGTCCCTTTTATTGGGTATTGGCTATGCAGATAACGGCAGGAAGGAACAAGGGAAGCGAAAACTACAAAAATCGAAATCCGAAGACATGGCAAAAACGGCAACAGAGAAAAACAAGGACAAAACAAGGACATGAGTCAGCTACAAGCACGGAAATAAAAAGACGACATTAAAAACTAAGGCACTCATAGTGTGAACTCCCATGAAAACTGGGAGTGACATCAGGTGCTCCGGAAGGGTGAGCATGTCCTGCCCCGTTAGCGACACCCGTCACACTATCAGTAAGGCATAAAGTGTTATATTGAATATTGAATATTGAACTTTTTCAGATATTTCAGTAAATGCATGTTCTATAAAGGTAAGATCATTTACAACATGTATATAGAAATAATAGAGATGAAATAAGTTTTTTCGTCATTTATGATACCTGATGATACCTCAGGTTTTGTAGGGGTTCACACTGTTAGTGCTTTAGTTTTGTAGCGTTCTTGTTCATTTTTGTGTATTTGTTTTGTCTTTGTCATGCTGTTTCAATTCGTGTTGGAAATGAATTGCCATGATTTTGGATTTTTCATTTGGGAATTCCATGTTCATCATTTTTGCTTCGATGTTAATTTTCCGATGCATTATCGGTGACCCCAAAAATAATTTAAAACATTTGTTTAAAAATTCGATCAGATTTAACTAAAATGAATTGACATTTTGTTAAAATTCTCAAATTTCCCCTAATATTTCAACTGACCCCAATTTTTATTTCATTTTATATTTCTTATGCTCCAATAATTTAAAAGTGTAAGTCGTGAAAATCTCCGTTTTTTGCCACCCCACCCCCGTACCTTTTTAAAAGTTAATAGAGAAATAAAAATAGAGGGACGTGATTTCACTCATTCTAAAACCACATCTCACCCATATTTGTAATCATAATGTCATACAAATGAAATTCTGAGGCACCAATATTCCACTCTCCAATAGTTCATACCTGGTATCAGACCAGACAAGTTTTCAACATAAAACTTCTTGTAATAGAGCTTAAAACGTCATGAAATTGGTCACATGGGCGAACATGTTAGTGGCGTAGGGCAGACAAATAACAATTTGTGAATCTGAACTCGGACGTAGTCTATTCTGTGAAATGTAAAAAAAAAACAAAAAACAAAAAAACAACAACATATAAAACAAAACAAAACCATAAAAAACAGCAAAATTATCCACACAACTTGTACAATCTTTCTGTAAAATTTCATCCAATGTTGATCACTCAATTTTCCCGCCTTTTTTTCTATTTTCATGGCAACGGACGCCATTTTGAAAATTTCAAGACCAGATTGCATATCTACACATACATGTAACCCCCTGATTACTATGTCAAGATTCATTGAGATCGGTGGTAATGTGGCGAAGAACGAGGGCGGACAAACTTGCAGGAGAGGAAAAAGAGAGAAAGAGCAAAAACTATAAGTCTACACACTTTGTCTGGTGTACTTAAAAAGATAAAAATATCAAATGTCATAAACATATAGGAATAATTGTATTTTTCAGATGGTATTTGGTCAGCTCATACTGAAAATATAATAAAAATCGGAAATGAAAGCAATAAATGTACTAAAGCTAGGATAAAAAAGTTCGTACAATGTTTTCACTATACTTTTATAACCACTTCTCGAATATGCATTTCAAGTATGAGTTTATGGGATGGATGTTTAGAAAGAGAAATCGACACTCTTGAAAAGTTGCAGCATGAAAGGATCAGGAATTGCTACCAGATTGACCAAACAATCAATAGTGTTTGCAAACATTCAAGTCTCCCAAATGAGTTCCCTAACCTGAATTTGACATTGGCACATCATGTACAAACTTTTAATTTTTTTACACTTCCAGTTTTGTATGTTTGTTTTTTGGAATGGTCATTTCTCCTCGATGGTCAGTATTCAACGCGTGGGTTTTCAAATTGAAAAAAAAAAAATTAACCTTGAAATCTGACAATTAGCCCGCTGCATATTAAGCTGATCAAAATTCAATGGCTTTGGGATCAATTTTCAACGTTGAAAAACGACCAAAAGGTCAATTTTCAACGGGGTCAAAATTCAACCTTACACCGGACTGTCTGGTTTTCCTCTGAACGAAAGCCTCTTACAACTATATAGAAAAAAAAACTGACAGCTACAAATAGTTTTAGGAAAAAATAAGGTTTCTACAATTTTTGCATTAATTTTTCAATACATTTTGGTAAAGATTGATTAATTTATTCAATTTTGTCCTCTTGAACCCAATATTAGTCTGCAGAAGAATGGTTTCAAACGGCTACACCAAAGCAAAAGTGCAGCTGTAAAATGAGGTAAAATTTGGAAAATATTTGCTTTTATTCATGGACCAATGTTGTAAAAACCAATGCCATTGAAACCGTTTCATATTCACACTGACATTGCAAAATCGATACGAAATAAAACTATCTCTCCGATACAATGTACTTGAAATTTAGGAAGAGGTTGTGGTTCTGCTTGGAAAAGACATTATAATTCTAAATTTATTTATGATTTATGCTTTTATTTCATAATTTACATCCTAATTTTGCATAATAATTAATGTCCTGAACGAAAAACAATTGCCTGTGGTTTTTTTTGATAAGAATGACAACACGTAACATAAGAGAGTCACAAATAGTCAAGTTGTAATATCCACCACCTAGTGGATCATGCTTTCAAAAAAATGGTGGTTCCAATGGGGTTCAAGTTATTTTTTTTTGTCGATTTTTGCCTTAATTTAGCATGATCTTATTCATAAAAATGGGGCTCATAAGCCGGAAGCTCCAATCTTGATCCGCCAGTGCCATCTTCCAAATACTGCATGACAAAGGGAAAAGGCTTAAGCACTTTTTCGGTGATTTCAGCTTCGCTTTCACAAAGGTTATACCTCATATTATTTACATCTTGCTATCTCTTATAAAGAGGAAATAAAGACATGAATGAATGAATGAATGAATGTACAATTTTACACTAATACCCACCAGCAGCGGATATTTGTTTACAGGTTACAATAAACCAAATAATTACCTTTGGACACAATATTTCATTCAGAATAAAGCGATAGATCATTAACGATTGGTTGATAATGAAATGAAGTATTAAAAAAAACTGAATAATGTATAGTCAGTTGAAATATTATACATTTATTTCCCATGCATGTGGGAGATATGAAGATTTGTTTACCCGAGGGAATCATATTTCCCGAGGGCATCGCCTGAGGGAAATATGATTTCCCGAGGGTAAACAAATCTTCATATCTCCCACATGCATGGGAAATAAATATTTTATTCCACCACTAAGTTCATTGAAGGTTGTATCGAGAAGTGGTTCTACCTCCTCTCCATCTATCTGAAATTTTTTTCATGATCTTGAAGAATTCAGGCAAAATTGACAAAAAACTAGCAAAAACTCGTCTGGAATCATTTTTTCTTGAAACTCTGCCTGAATCCACCTATATTCGAAAGCCGCTGCATCTATGACATCGATCGGTGAAAATATAATAGCGTAATCCCGGAGCGTAATAAGGACCTATAAACTAAAAGTACACTACAGTAAGAAAGGTATTGTCATTGCTGAAATAAATGTTTTATTGATTTTTGAAATTGACATAACAACACAAATAAAAATAATTAAAAGTGTGCTTTTGAGACCTTATTATTCAGTAAAAACTCTTGGATTGCGACAGTGAGCTGTTCCCTAACCATGTTAACTCGGAACACCTCCTTACTATGATAACTCTTGTAAAATCTAGAGGATTTCGAATGAGGGGAATATGATATTTGGACACGATGTTCAGCGGGAGACACGATGTTTTCTTCAAAGTCACGGGTGACAGTCTTGGCCAATGAAAATTCGTTATTAGTCAAGTTATAATTATATAGTGGAATAATATAATTTATTTTTCGTTACTCTTCCTCTAGCCATCATATGTGTTATTGTAATGCCTAGGGTTGGGATTTGAAAAATATCGTTTTTTGAATATCACCTCTTTTGAGCCTCAAATAAAACCCAGAAAAGCCATGAGAATCCCTATTTTTTTATTTTATTATAAAAAAGGTCTTTATATGTTTACTACGGAAGCCCATATCGGCCACTCAGTTTTTTTTCAAAGATTTCTATGTTGAAAATTCAAGATAAAAACTTGAAAATTCAAGATAATTAGTTGAAAATCCAAGATAAAAAGATGAAAATTCAAGATAGTAAGTAGAAAATTCAAGATAAAATTTTGAAAATTCAAGATAATAAGTTGAAAATTGCTGAAAATTCCAGACAATAAAGTGAAAATTCAAGATAAAAAGGATGAAAATTCAAGATAAAAAAGTTGAAAATTTAAGATTATAACTTGAAATACCAAAGCCCATTGAGCTCATTTTCGTAGGTTAAAAAGATAAAATTTTCGCAAATAATCACGAAAAATTTATATTTAAATACAAAAAGTTATCTTTATTATACCCCCAATGAAGTTTTGGGGGGTATATCGGAATCACCCTATCCGTCTGTCTCTCCGTCCATGTTCCTTGTCAGCGCAACTCGAAGGAATTTGGTTTCTGTCAAAAATTTAGAAAGGGAAATATTTTTTTTTTTCAAAAAAGTGAGGACAGTCAATGTTCCTTATCAGCGCACCTCCCACTAAATGGCTCGAAGAATTTTGATGAACTTTACACAATTGCAGTGCACCACCCGAAGATGTGCATGAAGGAACTTGGTTGCTGTCTGGTAGGGTTCTAATTCCACCTTAAAAAATCCTTGTCCACAAGAAATTGTATGCGTATTCCAGAATCCAACCAAATTATCCCAATCTGCCTAACAAATTAAGGGAAAAATAAATAATTTGCATGTCTGATTTAAATCAACAAAATACCATCACCAAGGAATGATGAATAATGATCGTCATTCTGGATTATCATTCCATACACCATTCCTGTCAAGTTATAGTGAAGACGGACGCCAAAGTTATGGCAAAAGCTCACATGGTATTTTAGGCTAAGTGAGCCAATAATATTGTCCAGGCCGAAGGCCACTGTCAATTTCTTTTTCTTTGCTCATTAAACATCATATGGTTCCATACTAAATGCCGTATTTTTAGATATTCAGGTAAACTTGAAAGCAGATGTTTGGATAATGCTATTGTGCAATAGTATGTACAATGCAACCAGCGTGTAATTTGATGAAAATACTGGCCAACATGTGACCTGGTCTTACCAATTCGAATTTCACGCTCATGTAATTGTAACTAGAGGTACTGTGGCCCGAAAGGCCACAAAATGATACCCTGCTCCTTCTTTGAAGATAAAGTTTAATTAATTGGCCCGTCTTCCAACTTTGGAACAGAAACAATATTTCTCTTTGTGCATCCTCTGATGGTGTACTGAAACTGTTGAACATTTTATCAAAATCCACAACTGCTTAAGGAAAAGATAAGCTGACAAAGAACATGGACCACCCTACCCCCCTTTTTTGATAAAGTCAAATTATCTCTCATCCCAAAATTTAGACAGCAACCAAATTCCTTCATGGACACTTTCGGGTGGTTTACTAAGACTGTGTAAAGTTTAATTACAATCCTTTTAGCCGTTTAGGAAGAGTTGCGCCGATAAGAACATGGATTGTCCTTTGAAATAAAAATTTTCTCCCTTTCTAAATTTTTGACAGAAACCAAATTTCTTCATGAACATCTTTGAGTTGAACTGACAAGGAACATGGACGGACAGACAGACAGACGGATAGACGGACGGACAGGGTGATTCCTCTATACCCCAAAAACTTCATTTGCGGGGGTATAATAAAGATAATAAAGATTGAAGATAACTTTTTGTATTTAAATATGTAAGACTCAAATCTGTGTCCTGTCGCTAGTCTGTGTCCGTCCGCTAATTTGTGTCCAAATTTGACGTCACAGATATCACAAATCTGTGACTATCCTTTTTCAAAGCTAAACTGTGTCCTATCACTCCGCAAATCTGTGTCCTTGTCAAAAAACATATGCACGCCATCTTTCGTCAGCCTTTGAAGCAAATCCCAATGTTAACAAACGGCAAAACTGTTTTTCAATGTAAGATAAAACTGATTTGAAATCGAAGGATTATATATGTATACAGAAATATTATAGCAATGCACTCGGTATTAACCAACGAAGACCTTGTAAAAATATTGCGATTTGTAGCTATTTTCACTGGATTTTTTCAATTACCAATGAAATTTCAAATTGTAAAATGTCGTGAACATACAGTAATTTGTCATCCCACTTTCCGTGAAATTACCTAAATTTGTTTTTACCATCATATATTAATAACAAAATCACGGCACTTTCATGAGGACACGGGGGTGTTGGAAACACCAATTAATCCAAAAACTAGTAGAAACAAAATTCGAGCTGGCAACCTCTAGATTCGTAAGCCCATCCGCTAACTTTTAGAATATGCTAGATTTTAATATTTAAATAACATTTATTTTTTCTGAAGTTTTTATGTTTCTTATAGTTAAATAATACACATAATTTTTGAGTTAGAGTGTATTCATGCAAATTTATTTGAATATTTTATACCGGTAAATTTCTCTAGTGGTTTTCTTCGAAATTCTTTAACAAATTATTTCAGTGCCTTAATTTGTTCCCTTTGAAATATTGCTTTTAAACCAAAATGTGGTACCGTAAAATGGATAATTATCAAAACAGATTAATGCTTAATTGTTTCTTCAAATTTTCTTTCAAAATGCTATCCCAAAGACATTTTTTTTAAAAAGGGACATAGATTTGAGGTTTTCCAAACGGACACAGATTTGCGTATGGTGACGTTATAGGATATACTTTTGAAACTTGTGTATTGTGACGTGAGTATTGGACACAGATTAGCGAAAGGACAAAGATTTGCGACAGGACACAGATTTGAGTCTTACAAATATAAATTTTTCGTGTTTATTCGCGAAAATTATCGCTTTTTTATTCGCGAAAGTATCGCGTTTATTATAGAAAGTATCTCCTCTTTTCGCAAATATTATCGCGTTCATTCGCGAAAGTTTCGCATTTATTCATGAAAGTATCGCGTTAATTCGCAAGTTTCGTGTTTATTAGCGAAAGTATTGCGTTTATTCGCGAAATTTTATTTTTCTAACCTTCGAAAATGAGCTCAAAGGACGTTCGTATTTCAAGTTATTAACTTAAATTTCTATTCTTTTTATCTGAAATTTCGATTTATTTTCTTGAATTTCATGTTTTTATCTTGAATTTGCAACTTATATCTTGAATTTTCAACTTATCATCTTATCATCTTGAATTTTCAACATAGAAATCTTTGAAAAAAAAATTTGAGTGACCGATATGGGCTTCCGTAGTTTACAGTAGTTTTCAATTTTCTGGACAACCGAGTATAAAATTAAACCACATTATTTTAAGAATTTTTTTGAAAAGGGGAACCCCGATACAGAAAATAACATTGGAAAGTATTTCGTTTTTTGTAACCTTAACTTAATATTATGATATCGTCCATTATATAAATTAAACAATGTAAACAGGAAAAATTTCGCGGCAGTCTTATCTCTTATTTTCACTATTTTTGAAAAAATGAGGGATGCAGCGCAAGAATAAAATAGTAGGGAATATATTGTTGCAGTCTTGCTTGACCTACAACCGTGAATTCAAGACAACAGCAAACAAAAAACCAAAATAACGAAGCGCAAACAAATAATCATAATAATAATAATAATAATAATAATAATAATAATTATTATTATTATGATAAAAGCATTCAAATATCCCAGTTTGCAGTATATTACTTGTTGAACATCAAATTGATATTGGCAAGTTTCAAGAAGTTTATAGATCTTAAGTATTAAGATGTAGGCTTCGGAGTTGTTTTTTGTTTTGTTTTTTGTTTTGCTTTTTTCAATTTTTGCTTTCAATTCATACATAAATTTTATAGTTTTCAGGGGTAAAGTTCTGAATGAAACATTGATAAAAGGCCAGCAACCAGATCCAAATAACAATTTTGCCAAATATGTATACCGAGTTAGAGTCCTTCATAGACTAAAGGTATGTATACTTTGTATGATGATGAACAACAATAAAAACGTTGTTCCATTACTTATTATAACCATGTATTTGTAGAGACTTTGTCTCATTTCCATTTACTCCATATCCCTTTATTGTTAATTTGTACATATGGCAGATGATGTCTACCTCGTAACACACTCATAGATCAATAATATGCATGTACGGCTTGCATTTAATAGTCGACAGTTTCGACCGTGATGCATTTACTTATACAAACATGTAGACGTAAAGCATCGCTGCTTTATTCGTTTTCGAATTAATGCGAATAGTCTTTTTATCTTTTGGTGATATCTAAATTTTACAAAATTTTGTTTAAAATTAAGGAGAATATCCCTTATGCATAGCTCTGTTCTTACCTGAATTTTCGCTTTTCTATTTAGTTCTTTTTGGTTTCTCTATCAGCTTTAACATGTTTTTTGGTTGATTGACATCCAAATGTTTTGGTTTGATCTGCACTGATGGGACATATGTTGTCGAAAAGCACATATGCAGAAAATGAATTAACTGTAACTTCGGTATTATGTTATTTATTGCCACTGGCCGATACCTCTGCTGGTGGACTGCTAATCCCCGAGGGTATTCAACAACCCGGTGCTGACCCGAAAACAGTTTGTAACGAAACTTGCAACATCTAAATTTTGCAAAATTTTGTTTAAAATTAGGGAGTATCTCCCTCATGCATAGCTCTGTCCTTACCTAAATTTTGGCTTTTCTATTTAGATCCTTTTGGTTATTTTTCTCTATCAGCTTTAACATGTTTTTTTGTTAATGGACTTACAAATATTTTGGTTTGATCTGCACTGATGAAAAATAAGTTGTCGAAATACGCATATGCAGAAAATAAATTAACAGTAACCTCGGTATTATGTTATTTATTACCACTCGGTCGATACCTCTGCTGGTGGACTGTTAGTCCCCGAGGGTACAGTATTCTCCAACCAAGTAGTCAGTACTTCGGTGCTGACACAAATACCGACTTAATCGAAACCTGCAATATCTAAATTTTGCAAACTTTTGCTGAAAACTAGGGAGTATCTCCCTCAAGCATAGCTCTGTCCTTAGCTTAATTTTGGCTTTTCTATTTAGATCATTTTGGTTATTTTTTTTCTCTATCAGCTTTAACATGTGTTTTGGTTAGTGGACTTTCAAATATTTTGGTTTGATCTATACTGATGAGACATAAGTTGTCGAAATGCGCATATGCAGCAAATGAATTAACAGTATTATTTTATTTGAGCTTGATTTTGCTCTAAAATATCCTGATTTTGCTCCCCGCATTGTACTTTTTAGAAAATTTTCATTTCGTAACCTTAGAAAATTATTTACTCACTAATGCGTAGGGCGCATAATTGAGCAATGTAGTTTTACGGCCATGAGATGAATATTTTCGATAATAAAAGGATTATTATTTCTATAGATTTTCGAAAACATACCACAATTTTCGATACAATGCTGGTTAGGATTATTTTTGTTTATGTCAATACGCCAGGACGTTTACATAACGTCGTTTGATTACTACAAATCTCAGGTAACAATATGAAAAAAATTACCTGTTTTTGAAAACGGATGAATATATGGTAGAACAAAGACAAGGAACAACGTTTTTATTGTTGTTCTTCATCTTGAAATCACCATGAAATCACATGTAATATAATGGTGTATATTTCAGCTTGGTTCAGGATTTCATACTCCACCAAGTCTGTTCCATTTTACTTTTGTTATTTATAATTTTGAGTAAAGAAATTTAGAATTCATTTTATTTTATATCATATTAAGAAGAGCATTTATATTTTCATCATACTATTGACAGTCTCAAACTTTGGTTAATAATATCAATTTGCAGCATGCCTAGTACATTCCTTTGGCAAAGCGAAACCTTTAACACGTTCTGGATCAAATTCTTGGACTTTGAAAACATTAACTATCAACATCAGAGCTCAAAATCTTCAATGTTGTTGTAAACAGCCAAACTTATGGTATGACACGACGTAACTTTGGTGGACTGATATTCCTCTTGCTCATCTGAAATAACTTTTAAAGACATTAAATCACAACATAAGAATTTGCATAACATTCGAGAAAGTATACAAATCATGCTTACCCTTCCGGAACACCTGATGATACTCCAGGTTTTCAGTGGTAGTTCAAACTAAGTGCTTCAGATTTTGTGTTGTCTTGTATATCACACTGTCGTCTTTAAGTTTTGTCTTCATTCGTTATTTTGTTTTTGGTAATGATTTGTACTTCCTAATTGTCCATATACTGAATATATTCACAGAAGCTTTCAAGCTTTTACCTCAATACTGTTTGAAGGTTATTTAAATAACACACACTATGGATTTTAATAGGGTATGTCTAAAGGATATAAATTACTTTATTCAAACAGTCACCAAGCGGATCTTTCAATGCCATATTCTAGCTGCCTGTATGACGGGTCCCATGCATGGAGAAGATCATGCTTACCCTTTTGAAACACCTTATGATACTCCTGATTTTCAGTAGATCACATAATCTGTGCTTTTTTTTATGTCGCTGTCATTTTTACTGAGAGCTGCTATGCGCTCCTATATCAATTATATACTTTTTACAGCCTTAGATTTAACGTTCAAAGAGGCTTCAGTTATTGATAACTTTATTTTTCATAGCCTAGTTATTTGTCTTTCGGTTTTCTGCTGTCGTTGTTTTGTAACAACGGCAGTAGAACACCGAAGGAACAAAGGGGTGAAATTCACAAAAATCGAAGTCCAAAGACAGGGCAAAAACGAGAACACAGAAAACAATGACGCCAGACAGACACAAAGCACAGAACCAGAAACCACAACATTCAGAATGTAATGTAGTTTATAATGTAGTTTGTAATTTAGTTTGTAATGTAGTTTGTAATTTTTCCTGTTTTATGATTGGTTTATATGGTATTTTTCAAAGTAAAACAGCTGGAAAGCTATAGGTATAAAATTTTACATAATGATAAGCATGAACATTAAGCACGGAATTGTATTTTCGAACTTTTAATTAGATAATCAAAATCAGAATTTCGTAGCCAAAGGTGAATTCATACCTTCAATATACAGATACAAGTTTCAATTATAACTACAATATAGAAATTTGGAGTTCAAAAATACAATTAAAGTACCAAAGTTACATAATTAACGGTAACATTTTTTATGCTGTACACGTGTTTCAAGGAGTAACCTCTCATCAGCAGCATTAGAATCAAATAATCTGGAAATCCATAATCCAAACAATAGTTAAGAGAAGAAGTAGTACTCATTACCAAAAATACCGTTAGATCATTTTTTATTGACAAAATACGTTACAACATTCCAAAATTGCCACTATTAGACTTTTTTGTTTCTTCAAATGGATTTAGAAAGGCGTCCAAATTCACTCAAAATAGCACCATTTCCCCCCATAAAATCTAAAAAAGGTTCCATTAAAATCGACTAAATGGGCATGTTTTAACCAAACTTACAAATAAAAATATATGAAAAAGAAAGGAAATGGGGTAAATGTCAAGGAGACAACATCCCATATCCAGCTTAAAACGACCAAAAACAAAACATCTAGGGGTCACCATATGGTCTTCAACACAGTGAGAACCTCACACCATATAGTAAGCCCTAAATGGCCCCAAAGAGGTAAAAAAAGTGAATAAATCAATGGAAACAAACCACATCCAATAACCCAAATATCAAGAAACTAAAATTTTATAAGAAGACAAGGACAAGCCAATGACCAACATATTCCTGACTTGGGACAGGCGCAAAAATTGCGGTGGGGTAAAACTCGTTTTCTTGGATCCAAACCCTCCTCCTATGTGTGGTGAATGGCTAAAAATAAATACACAAAAAGACTTACAGTAAAAATCAAACTGGAAAAAAGTCCAACTCATCAAGACGAGTACCCTTACAATGAAGTACATAAAACATGAAGACAATACACACAGGTACTGTCTGGACAAATGCTCGCAGTTACTGACAGCTAGCTAAGGACATAATTTCCGTTGACTATGATATCAAGCCTTCTTACATATGAAATTTCAATTGAAATAATTCTAAATAGATTTGGTATAACAACATCATCAATTATGAAAGAACATGATATTGTGCAATGCCAAATACTGCCAATATGAATCAAAGTACTGAAGTACTGTTTAGTCGGATTTACGCTTTAATTTCGAAAACAGATAATCTTAAAATTATTTACGGGCAACAAAAGACTAAATAATTTTACCATGTATCTGTAGGAATTTTGTCTCCTGTACATTCAGTCGTTGACAATATCCATTATTTTTTCTTGAAGTGTGGAGTTCTTATAAAGATCTCCATTGATTGAGTTGTATGCTCTCTTGTTTTCTTCAGTTAAAATTTTCAAAATTTTTCATTTTGGCTTTCATATTTTCTTTAAAAAATCAAACTATTTTCACCATCTGTAGTTATATGCACTCATCTCCCCATTTTATTTGCCAAGTCCTCTTACAACCAACTCATGACTATCCTGTTGTCGTGGTCGTGTGTATTTCAAATTGTCTTTTGGCCCCTCTTTCGGGCAATGGATGACATTGTTTTTAGAGTACTTTGCCTGATATCTTATGTCTGATCCCGCATATATTGATGTTGACAAACATGGACGTAGTGTTGTTCGACGTCCATCAAGTGAATTCTGCTCAAGCCAATGCAACTAGTGCTAGGGTCCGTCTCCAATGTACTATTAGATATTAGTGTTTTCTCATTGTTGAAAGCCTCATATATTTTTGCGTCTAGCAAATGGGTATGACAAACGCACATCACCTAGTAGTGGTTTAGTTAGTACGCTAGTTTATTGCATAGCTATATTCTTTACCGTTGAAAGCTGCCCCTTGTCTAGTGTCGGTCCAACTGGTTGATTATAGCCCATCGACAAATATCATTGATAATACGGGGAACATAAAAGGTTTCCAATTAAACTG
>MJUU01042648.1:4235-16541 GCA_002080025.1 Modiolus philippinarum
AAAGGGGGGGGGGGGTCGGAAGGGACTTTTTTAAATAAGAAGGACCCACCATGCATAAAATTTTAATTTCTTTGTCTCATTGTTACTTCATTGCAAGTCTAAAATATACCCCACAACACATCAAAGTGTGTTTAAAGTGCCTTCTGACCCCCCTATACAATTACTTCTGGAACAGCCTTTATTGAAATGATAGTCTAGTATTTTAAATCAATAATTGATTGATTGATTGATTATTGTTTAACGTCTACTCAGCAATATTTCAGCTATATCAAGACGAGAACAAGTTTGTTGATAAATAATCACTTTGGGGTATGGAAATGGCCATGGGACGGGAAATTCTGACTGCCACTGGAAAAGTAGGGTGAAATCGTCAAGGGCGGGGAATTTAGCCTTGTAGCCGATCACCTACGGACCACCCCAAAAAGAGCTTGCTACAAGGGTTCTTTAACGTGCAGGAAGCGTGGCATTTCTTCCAACACGTGGACCTGAGTTTACATCCCATCCGAAAGATGGGTTGTGTATTTATTAATCCCGCACAACCACGGAATGGGTCCTATTTCTATATCCCGGGACCCTCGGGGTCAGCCTCCGTTTAGGAGGGGTCACACCCCGCAAGCCGGAGATACTGGGTCCTATTTCTATATCCCGGGGTTCCCTCGGGGTCCTCTGTTAGGATGGCTCATACTCCAAGCTCAGAGGATGCTGCGGGCCTATTCTTCAGCCGGGACCGCGCACGGCGGTTAAATCAATAAAGACTAGACAACTAATAGGTTGTTTTGAATGAGAGGTTTATCAAAGGGTTATAGCTTTTTTATTACGATTCTTTAACATCTGTACTGGAACCAATTAATGTGAGAATTCATTTATAGTTAGCACTTTATTACAATAATACAAACAAGAGGCTCTCGAGAGCCTGTACCGCTCACCCGGGCCACGGCTGACATATGCAGTTAAAATAATTCCAATGCTTTAAGAGCATTCCTTTCAAATTTGTTAATAGACATTCATGTTGTATTATCTTAAGTTAAGCTATGTTCCAGACTGGCAGCTATTTTGGATGGGGGTGCAGTTCTATTGATTGATTGATGTGTTTCGCCAACTTCAGAAATATTTCAGCTATATTGTGGCGAGACCTGTCCGTATATCGTACATTAAATTATTAGACACAATTCATCACCAAGATTTACGTCTGTCCTTAGGTTCGTTCAGACATTCTCCGGTGAAGAGTCTCTATGTTGAAGCTAATGAACCATCCCTAGAGAACAGACGTGTCAAACTTGTATTTCAATACGCTACTAAGCCAAAAGCGTATCCTTCAAATCCTGCTCACAACTGTGGTTTCAGACCACCTCACAAGACCGTATATGATAAACGGTCAAATATTATTTAAACCTTTTGGACTTCGTATCCAACGATACTTGGAATCTGCCAATGTACAATTTGACGATTTATTCTGAAAGTCGTTGAGTTTACAAATCACTTGTTGCCATAGGCGAAGATTGATTGATTGAATATTGTTTAACGTCTACTCAGCAATATTTCAGCTGTATCAAGACGAGAACAAGTTTGTTGATAAATAATCACTTTGGGGTATGGAAATGGCCATGGGACGGGAAATTCTGACTGCCACTGGAAAAGTAGGGTGAAATCGTCAAGGGCGGGGAATTTAGCCTTGTAGCCGATCACCTACGGGCCACCCCAAAAGGAGCTTGATACAAGGGTTCTTTAACGTGCAGGAAGCGTGGCATTTCTTCCAACACGTGGACCTGAGTTTACATCCCATCCGAAAGATGGGTTGTGTATTTATTAATCCCGCACAACCACGGAATGGGTCCTATTTCTATATCCCGGGACCCTCGGGGTCAGCCTCCGTTTAGGAGGGGTCACACCCCGCAAGCCGGAGATACTGGGTCCTATTTCTATATCCCGGGGTTCCCTTGGGGTCCTCTGTTAGGATGGCTCATACTCCAAGCTCAGAGGATGCTGCGGGCCTATTCTTCAGCCGGGACCGCGCACGGCGGCCATAGGCGAAGAAGTCATTTATATTTGGATCCCTAGTCATGAAGAAATCTATTGAAACACAGTTGTTTACCAGGGGGCAAAGGATGCATTAGATGATAAGGTAGCGGATTTTCCAGTGCCATACACTGACATGAAGCCTTTTCTAAGTAAATACATCCAAAAGATATGGCAAGACAGACGGGACTTGCAAATAAATAACAAATTGCACGGAATACAATCAGAAGTTGGTAAACTCGTTAGTTCCTGTGGAAAAAATCAGGAGGAGCAAGTTTTTTTGACAATGTGTCGAATAAGGCATACATGAACAACTCATTGTTTTGTTTTGAATGGTAAAGACCGACCTGAATGTATCCCGTATAATTGTGCTTGCACAATATAACATGTTTTACTTGACTGTGGCGATGTTGCCGACACACGTTGCAAATTTTATACAGCTGATAATCTTAAAGAATTATTTATAAACGACGCTGGCGACAAAAATATTCAATTTTTAAAAGCTGTTAATTTGTATAGTAATATATAAGTATATTATCCAATCTTTAAATTTCATAAAACTTGATCCTATGTATTAACTTAAATTGTCTTTTATATGATTTCATCTTTTTATAAATCTTTTTATATGTGCATAGCAATATGTTTTAAGTGAATTTTTAGCTGTATGTTTAAAAGTATATTGTCAACAGCTCACACAACGGTATAACTGAAATATTGCTAAAGTTTGCGTAAGCAACAATCAATCAATCTGAGGAGTTGCGTTCACAAAAGTGTGACATACGGACTGACGGACGATCATTACTAGGTCCCGACGTCGCGATACTGCGGGGGACAAAAAGGTTGACAGACCAACTGCATGCCCCATTTATAATAATGGGTAATTTCAATCCTCTAAATCCATTTTTGGGTATTTCTGCGTTGAATGACAAAGGTAAAAATATTGAAGACATAATCCCACAGGAAAGATTATGTATTTTTAATGACGGTTCAAAGACTTATTTACATCCTTGAAATAGGGTATACTCAGCTATAGACCTAACTATAACGGACCCATCTCTACTTTTGGACTTCTCTTGGAAAGTACACAAATGATTTATGTAGTAGTGATCACTTTCCCAATAATCCTTCAACATCTTCATTCCAAAATTGGAGAAAAGCCATAGCGCTTTAAATTTGACAAAAGCGATTGATCTCTCTATGAAAATTTACGAAGAGATGAATTCAAAATTTGGAATTGTTTGAAGATTTTCTTGATCTTTTAGTCTATTCAGTGAAAATATACTTTTCATAGCAGATAAACCTATACCGAAAACCTCAGCAAATCCAAAACGGCCTGGGAAACCTATGTTTGGCGATGACTGTGATGATGTGTGAAACATCGTAAATAAAGGGCTAAGAAAGCGCAGCATGCCCAACACTGAAATTTGAATTTAAGTGTAAACTATACTGAACGAGGACACAGTAATTAGCTGGACACAACAAGGACCTTGACACATCAATTAACTGGACACAAACTAGTGAAAATAAAAATTAGCCTCTTTAATCCCTTATTACTAGGATATTGTAAGAGCTAAAAAATTCTGTTGATTACGATCAATAGAATACAAAGATTGATTGATTGATTGAATATTGTTTAACGTCTACTCAGCAATATTTCAGCTATATCAAGACGAGGACAAGTTTGTTAATAAATAATCACTTTGGGGTATGGAAAGGGCCATGGGACGGGAGATTCTGACTGCCACTGGAAAAGTAGGGTGAAATCGTCAAGGGCGGGGAATTTAGCCTTGTAGCCGATTACCTACGGACCACCCCAAAAGAGCTTGCTACAAGGGCTCTTTAACGTGCAGGAAGCGTGGCGTTTCTTCCAACACGTGGACCTGAGTTTACATCCCATCCGAAAGATTGGTTGTGTATTTAACAATCCCGCACAACCACGGAATGGGTCCTATTTCTATATCCCAGGACCCTCGGGGTCAGCCTCCGTTTAGGAGGGGTCACACCCCGCAAGCCGGAGATACTAGGTCCTATTTCTATATCCCGGGGTTCCCTCGGGGTCCTCTGTTAGGAAGACGCATACTCCAAGCTCAGAGAATGCTGCGGGCCTATTCATAAGCCGGGACCGCGCACGACGGAGAGAATACAAAGAAAAAACAGGTTGAAATGCAATGAAAAATAAAGCTTTCACATAATCTGAAATATTGAAATTTATCCCCTTTGACCCATTATAGAGTGGAAACCGAAGAGCAACGCAAACTATACTGCCATATTACTGAAAGTTTACAATGAGAACAATCAAAAGATAAAAATCCCATCAAAATCTAATGAAAAAGAAAGATTTCACAGATTTCTAATATTGCAATTTTGGCCCTTTTGACCCTTTATAGCTCTGAAACGGTAAGAGCTAGGTCAAATCCGTTGACATACTACTAAAAGCTTACAATGAGAGGAATCCAAAGAAAAAAATCCCATAAAAATCTGACGAAAAAAGAAAAATTTCAAATATTTCTAATAATTGCAATTTTGGCCCATTTGACCCTTTATAGCTCTGAAACAGTAAAAGCTATGTCAAATCCGTTGACATAATACTAAAAGCCTACAATGAGAGAAATCCAAAGCAAAAAATCCCATAAAAATCTGACGAAAAATAGAGATTTCACATATATCTTATAATTGCAATTTTCGCCCCTTTGACCCCTTATAGCTCAGAAACGGTAAGAGTTACACCAAATCTGTTGACATAACTCTGAAAGCTTGCAATGAGAGGAATACAAAAAAAAAATCCCATCAAAATTTGATGTAAAATAAAGATTTTACATATTTCTAAAAATTGCAATTATGGCCCCTTTGACCCCCTAATAACTCGGAAACGGTAAGAGCTACACCAAATCCGTTGACTTACTACTAAAAGCCTACTATGAGAAAAAAAGAAAAAAATCCAAATGAAATCAGATGAAAAAATAAAAATTTAAGGTAATCCGGATGTTTGCAATTTTTGAACCCTTGGGCCCCTCATAGCCTGGAAAAAGAAACAAGTTATCAAAAATCTGATGGTGCAGTGCTATGTTAGATTTTCATAAAGAATCCATTTAAAAAAAACTGCATCAAAATCGGACTAAAAATAAAAAATAAATTTTTTGAAATTCGTCCCTTTTGGGCCTCATTTATCTCGTGAACGGTACATGCCACGTGAAATCCGTTGGCAGACGGCAGATTGGAAATTTCCTCAAGAAACCCCATCAAAATCCGATAAATAATGAAGATTCTTCAGTCAAATATGTGAAAACATCAAATTTAACCCTTTAGGCCTCTTTTTTAGAAACGTGTGGGGCCACAAGGACCAAAACTAAGGCAAGACTTCCTTTTGGCCAAGGAATATTGTATTAAAAGTTCATAAGGATTGGTCAACTGGAACTAAAGTTATTGACCAAAAACAAAAGTGTCTACAGAAAACGACGACGACGACAGCACCATACCATTATACGACCGCAAAAATTTTTGCGGTCGTATAAAAAGGCAGAGACACTTTTCAATAAACATCCAACGACGGACAATCTTTGCAATTTGTGTGGTTTTTCGTGCAAAAGCCCAAAGAACCTCGATACAAAGAAGACTTACTTCGTGGCGTAACTTTGTTTCAACTTAAGTTGCCATACCCCTATGATCAAAACAACGGCAGTAGAATACCGAAGGAACAAAGCACAAGATTACACAAATCAAAGTCCAGAGACAAGGCAAAAGCAAGAACACCAGAAGACGGAAGACCAAGGACACCGCATGCCCACAAAACACACGAACATTACATACACAACACAAAAAACTAAAGCACTAACAGTGTGAACAGAGTGACATCAGGTGCTCCGGAAGGGTAAGCATGTCCTGCTCTGTATACAACACCCGTCACACTGTCAGTGGGTCAATCCAGGGTAAAGTTAAAACCAGTAGTGTCAAATCCGGGAAGATGCGAATCTAGCTCAAAATGTCAGTTTTCATTTGAGACAGTATAGAAAATGGGGCGTAAAAAGAAATATTTCGATGAAGATATTAACTTTATGACATTGTCTTTAATAAGAGTATTTTCTAAGTAAAATCGTTGAATTTTCCTGTAGTTTTCCTGCTGCATGTGGTAATCATATCCTATTAACTGCATGTACCAGTACTGTCTGCCACGTTATATTTTAGAAATTTTCCATATTTGCGTCGTATTAGATCTCATTTATCAAAATTATACGCCCTTAATGGTTTTGTGTAAGGTTCTGTGCTCTGCCTTTCGGTCTGTATTTCACTTGTTAATATTCTGATGTTAGTCATCTGCAATATAATAGCTAAAAAATAATTAAGAATCACAAACACTACAGTTTCAACTGTTGTGAATTTTGTTGAAAACTAAGGAGTATCCCCCTCATGCAAAGCTCTGTCCTTAGCTGATTTTGGCTTTACTTTTCGATCATATTCGGCATTTGTTCTCTATCAGTTTTTTTAACATATTTGATTTTATGGTCTTCCAAACGTTTAGATTTTATCTGCACTGAAGAGATATAAGGTGTCGAAATGCGCATATGCAGAATTTAAATTTACAGTAACTTCGGTATTTAGTTATTTGTTACCACTGGGTCGATGCCACTGCTGGTGGACTGTTAGTCCAAGGGGGTATTCACCAGACCAGTAGTCAGTACTTCGGTGCTGACCCGAAAGCCGATTGTATTTCGAACCTTGCAATATCTAAATATTTGTAAATTTTGTTGAAAACCAAGAAGTATCTCCGTCATGCAAAGCTCTGTCCTAAGCTGATTTTGGCTTTACTTTTAGATCATATTGGGCATTTGTTCTCTATCAGTTTTTTTAACATATTTGATTTTATGGTCTTCCAAACGTTTAGATTTTATCTGCACTGAAGAGACATAAGTTGTCGAAATGCGCATATACAGAATTTAAATTTACAGGATTGATTGATTGAATATTGTTTAACGTCTACTCAGCAATATTTCAGCTATATCAAGACGAGAACAAGTTTGTTGATAAATAATCACTTTGGGGTATGGAAATGGCCATGGGACGGGAAATTCTGACTGCCACTGGAAAAGTAGGGTGAAATCGTCAAGGGCGGGGAATTTAGCCTTGTAGCCGATCACCTACGGACCACCCCAAAGAGAGCTTGCTACAATGGTTCTTTAACGTGCAGGAAGCGTGGCATTTCTTCCAACACGTGGACCTGAGTTTACATCCCATCCGAAAGATGGGTTGTGTATTTATTAATCCCGCACAACCACGGAATGGGTCCTATTTCTATATCCCGGGACCCTCGGGGTCAGCCTCCGTTTAGGAGGGGTCACACCCCGCAAGCCGGAGATACTGGGTCCTATTTCTATATCCCGGGGTTCCCTCGGGGTCCTCTGTTAGGATGGCTCATACTCCAAGCTCAGAGGATGCTGCGGGCCTATTCTTCAGCCGGGACCGCGCACGGCGGTAAATTTACAGGAACTTCGGTATTTAGTTATTTGTTACCACTGGGTCGATGCCACTGCTGGTGGAGTGTTTTGGCTTTACTTTTAGATCATATTGGGCATTTATTCTCTATCAGTTTTTGTAACATATTTTGATTTTATGGACTTCCAAACGTTTAGATTTTATCTGCACTGAAGAGACATAAGTTGTCGAAATGCGTATATGCAGAATTTAAATTTACAGTAACTTCGATATTTAGTTATTTAGTAGATAGTAATGATTACTAATGAACAAGGTCACAATTGGTGAGATTATAAATGTTTAATATCAAGAGTTTTCTTTGACATATTTTGTTTTTGAAATAAATCTAAAACTATGAATGATTCTGTGTTATTTTTATAGTTCATGCAAGTTTTTAAAGACAAAAAAATCAAGCTTCAATTTTGTGCAGCATACCTAAGAAATAAGACATTATTACAACTATTTTCTGAGTAATAAACTCACACGATGATGGAGGAAACTTATGAAATTTCCATCTTCAAATAAACTTATGTACTCAACTCGTCAAACTCGTATGTGTAATAAATAACTAAATACCGAGGTTACTGTGAATTTACTTTCTGCATATGCGCATAAAATTTCATATTCTGACACTTCAGACAATTTTGTACACACTTGTAAAAGTTATATATATATATATATATATGTTCTATCTGTAAAGAACAATATGTGGGTGAGACAAGAAATGCGCTCAATCTTCGCATCAACTTGCATCGTAACCATATCGAAAACAAAGATCAGAACCAGGCCACTGCAATCCATTTTAATATTCCAAATCACAACTGGCAAAATATGCAAGTCATCGCAATTGATCAAAATAGATCGTGGAATTTAAACCAGAGAAGATCCAAAGAAAGCTATTGGATTGATCGTTTAAAACCCAGTCTTAACATCAGGGTTATAGATCAATAAATGCATATAATACCAGCGTTAAAAAACTTTAAAAAATATTGCAGTAAATGTAATGTACAAACAACAGCAAATGTTTTTTTCACATCACTATAATTGAGGTCACGCCTTCAGTCTCCGAAATGTAGTTTACCTATTTTATTAAGTTTGTAGTGTAGTTTTTTGTAAATAGTTTATTGTTTTATTATATATTTTGTTGTTTTGAGAAAGACTCGGATAGAGTTGAAATATAAACAGTATTTATACTAGTGCTATTCACATTGTTCATACTGAAAGTTTATATATATATATATATATATATATATATATTATATGCAACATGTATCACACTTTTATATAAAATAAAAATGTGTTCGAATGACCTGTTATCTTGCCACGTGCAGATAGCCAATTAGAATCAGAGATATTTTACACTGCTGGTTTTCGTCCTCATCACAACTAATCCCTTTCAGTTTATTTAACACTAGTTTAATTTATTTCTAAATTTGTGCTGATTTATTTGATTGCCTTTTTCTCATAATTTCGCTATATACAAAGTCTTAAACCGTGTGTTTAAAATATTGAAAATATATATAAATTATTCTTAATTTTTTGGGGGAATAGACATTTTTCATCCGTTCTATAGTTATGATTTTTTCATTTTTAATTTTGATGCAATTTTTATACGTCATACATTTCAGCATCTGAATCAGTTGTCATGGGGTCCGGCTTCTATAATTCTTCTATGATAAATCTTCTATATAATAATGTTTTAATATTTTACACATTTGATTTTACTTCATTGAACACAAGGTCAAAGGTAATTAAAAAAGATTAAAAAAGAGGTTTTTGTGACTTATAAGAATCTCTATTTCAAATGTTTACAAAAAAAAAAACAATAAAAAAAAAAAAAACAAAAAAGATGCGAGTTGTCCTTTAAAGGCCAACGTGAAAGGTCAAGGTCAGGGGAATTGATTTGTTACATCATACTTTGCATTTATAGTGTATTTTAGTTAATATCTAAAAATCTTGGACAATCTCATGTTTTACACTGACCTTCAAAAGCAAGGCCAAGAGTCTAAACCAGTTATAAATCAAACACACATTATTTACATAAACTTCCGTTTTAGATTATTAAGGTCTTTTCACAAGAGTGAAAGACCTTACTTTAATTCTTCCGAGTATATATGTCTCGGAACAGATATTCAGAGATCATCATCTCAAATTCTTCTAGTCCAATTATTAACAAAGTTAGTCCAAATGGTCCTAATATTGTCCCTTTAAAAAGTATCGAGCAGATCCAATACCGCATCCAAGGGCACATAATTTGTTTAGTCGATCTTTCAGTATAGTAATATGAGTAACTTTTAAAACACTGTGTAGTAAATCTTACTTTTACTAGACTTATTTTTTTAATGTAGTTAAATTTCCCATTCCCCACATTTTTGTGATTTCACACTTCCCTAATTTCTTTCATCACTTTTCCCATTTCCCTAAATTTTTTGCCCGTTTTTTTCCCATTTCCCAAAACCGTGTCACCCCCTCACCGTTTATTTGTAGAGACTTGTCTCGTTTGCACATACTCCATATCCTTTCATTGTTAATTCTATGTCAAAGCAAGTGAAAAGGAACCTTTTGAATCCAATTAGTGATGTCACAAAATCTAATTTACATATGCGAATTAGCATTTTTTGTTGGCAAAGCTGGAAAATTACCACTATATATCATTTGAATAGAATTTCTGCTCTTTGATAACTTTTTTTATTACATGCACGATTTTTGATCTGTAAAATGCATGTTAAACATAGGAATATTCATATTTTTCCTACCGATTTACTTTTTTTTTAAATAATGAGCAAATATTATTCCATGTGCATTTCAAAATTCTGGAATTTTTGAAAATCTGTATAGCTAACAAATTCACTAATTCTAAACACATGATTGAAACTTGAACAGATGCCCATTTTTACATCCACAGGTAAAATTATACCATATAACAAATTCTTACTTGTTAAGGTAGATGGGTACTTCAAATTTTTTTCCATATATTTTTTTTTTTTACAGGAAAGTTTCCTTATTATATAGGCATTGAAATAAAAAAATAAAAAAGGGGGGTCACCGTGCTTGTTTTTAAAATAACTGATACCAAAATAATCAAATATTTCTAATGAATATATAGGGAAAAACAGGTATATTGTTGATTACTTTTGAACTATTCCATAGATTTCTTTCTACTTTACTCATGTGTTAGCTCTTTGAGCATACTTTCAAAAAATATAAAGAAAAGTGGGGGTCACCAACTTTGTTTTCCATAGAAATTGTAAAATGTGAATTTTCATAGTGATATCTATGTAAAATATTTTTATCAGATTATCTCCCTTTTTCAAAAATCCTCTTCGAATTTATTTAATTATCAAGTTACCATACCTCGTCTAATTAGATAAAGACACGCCAAATCAAGTCTAAGTAGGTCCTTTGCATTTTGTATAATGGATATAATATTGATTGATTCATTACAAATAAAATACTTGCATATTTGAAAAGCAGATAATACCATAACAGCATAAATAACAAATTAAAAATGGCGGAAGACTACCCATCTACCTTAATTGAAAATGACAACTTTATAACCAGCGACAACGATTTCTTGCCAACCAAGGTTGATATTTCAAGCCTGTGTCGTCACGGCAAAAGCTTTTATAGCTTGTGGACACTTGTACTCACTACTGACGTCCGACAGGCTGTGTGTGTCTACAGTACAGATAAAATACAAAAAATTAACAAAAAGTTGCATAGAAAACAGTAAATTTCGTTGTTTCAGGGAGTAACCTCTCATCAGCAGTATTAAAATCAAATAAAATATCTTTGTCGATTAATGTACACTAGTTCATTACATGAGTACACTGAATGAATCCAAGTCAACTCGCCCCCCACCAACTCGCCCCCATTTCTTGCAAACTCGCCCCCCGTTCATGATTGTGATCAAACTCGCCCCATCAATGTTTGGTCAACTCGCCCCACCAACGTCTGGTCAACTCGCCCCACCAATGTCTGGTCAACTCGCCCCTCCCCCCTCAGTAAATTAAGCGAATGGACATCCAATTTTTATATGTCGTGTCATTGTATACGGGACTTCGTGTTCAAACCGAAATAGATTTCTGATACTTTACGGAAAAAATCCATACATCCAGAAAGTGAGAGGGAATCACTAATTAATGAACACTGTTGGGTGGTTTATTTTGAATCTGTTGTAGCGCTTCAGGTTAATTGTTTTCGTCAATTAAAATTTATTTAAAGAATTGTCATGTAGGAACAATTAAAAATGTACACTTCAATTTCATGAATATTTTGTGTTTTATGTAGTTTATTTATTACAATAAGTCAATATGTAGTTTATTTATTACAATAAGTCAAGAATCCAGTCACTCGATCCGTCTCACTGGTAGGTATTTGAGGTGATCGTTTCAGTCTTCAATTACACGAGAGTTCCTATCTTGTATTGTTTTATTTATCGATCATCAAGCAACCTTTCCCTCTTATGTTTGCATTTTATTGTTATTTTTTTTTTCTTGTATTTGTCCCTTTGTGGCCTATTTTGGTTAATAAAGATATTCTATTCTGTAAGTGGATGGTTGAAATGCCAACCATAAATTTGCATCACAGTAACTTCGGTATTTAGTTATGTAATCAAACAGTGGAATATCGATCATTTTGACTTTACACACGTAAAGGTTCAGCGGGTCCTGAAAACGCCCTTATATCGCTGCACTAAGATAAAATCTAAACGTTGGAAGACCATAAACTCGAAGGCGTTTAAAAACTGATAGAGAACAAATAACCAATATGATCTAAATGGAAAGCCAAAATCAGGTAAGGACAGAGCTTTGCATGAGAGAG
>MJUU01042648.1:27892-44481 GCA_002080025.1 Modiolus philippinarum
TAATTTGAATTTCGCAAGTCTCTTGAAATTTTTCAAATTATTAACACTGATGTGGTAGCTGTCAAAACTGGTTGCACAAGATTTGCAATAACTGGAATTGCAAATTTTAATTACAACAAGGGATCTGTGAGCCAATGCTCACTAGCAATATCCCCGCTCTAAACTTCAAGCATCTAATGACCTAACTAAGTTGCTAAACAAAATGTAGTTCCTCACAAGTCTTGAAATGCATCCCACAATATGGCAGGACTATACAAAGCTTCTGACATAATTTCAAGTTTGTATCTTCACTTGTTGCAGAGAAAAGCGTGATGATACCGGTAGTGATGTAGGTCAGAAAGAATAATAAAAATTGACTAAGTCGGTAAACAGGAAGTAGTATCCTGACAGGTTTGAAAATGCATCCCACAATTTGGCATGACTATACAAAGCTTCTGACAAAAGTTCAAGTTTGTATCATTTACCATTGCAGAGAAAAGCTTGACGAAAGTTGTGACGGACAGACGGAATTTTGAAAAATTGACGAAGTCGCTAAACAGGAAGTAGTATTCCCATAGGTCTGAAAATGCACCCCATATTAAAGCTTAACTATATAAAGCTTCTCACAAAATTTCAAGTTTGTTTCAATATCCATTGCAGAGAAAAAGCTTGATGAAAGTTGTGACGGACGGAATGACGGACAAGGGTAAAACAGTATTTTACGAAAGGATATGGAGTAAATGAGCAAAATGATGTATGCTCTTTATTTTTGAGCGGGGGTATAATTATTTTATTATTGAATACCTTTTGAATACCACACCCACTTTTTCTTATGTGACTGACATGTTATGTGACTGTAAACATTTTTTATGTATTCAAAATAATTGTAACTTCTTTGTATTTTATAAGTTGTAGAAATTCGCGGTAATAATGAGTCCGGTTCATCATTTCAAAACTCCAAGAATAAAAATGTTTCATTTGTAAAGCGTAGAACTGCATTGCATAAATTGGGAATCTTTTAATATTTTCAAATTCCATATTTAAAACGCTGTTACTGTTATTGATATCATTTTCATTTGTTTTGTGAACACCCAAGTAAATTATGATTATTTTTGGGAGTACAATAACCAACTATAGCATAAATCAGAGTCAACTTTATCCCTCTACACAATAAACTATAGCATATAAATTATATTTTAAGCAACAATCGTTCAGTAAGCTCTTTGTTTGCACAATATTGAGCATTTATTTACATTATTGTACTCTTTTCACAAATCGAATATCAAAGTAGCCGTTTGGTGGTGATTAGCAAACGAAATATGAAGTTTTATGTCCGATCGCACTATTATTAAAATTCATCATAGTAAACTATCGCTCCTCTTGAGTTTTCATGCAAGAAAACTCTAGCCCTCGTGCAAGTAAACTTTCGCTCTCAAGACAGAACCCTATGGCATTTACTGGAATTTTCAGCTGTAACGATATGATGCGGCTTGAAAACGATGTACCTAGGTTGCTGAATGCGAAAGACATGTTTTGTAAACAGAACAGATGTTTTAATTATGAAATTATTACCTAAAATCATAAGTAGGTAAAATGCCTTTAAAATATGTCAAATTTTAAATTATTCTAATATAAAGGTATTTTGAAATCATAATAATGCTCATGACTTATATATTTCAACGTCAAATACTAATTTCTGTTAAAAAATTGTATTTTTAACCTAAATGCCACATTTTTCGTCTAACTGATTGCTTATTTTCCCATAATACATCTGGAACACACAAGTCAATTTCGCAGGGAATGCAAGTCAACCGTTTTTCCCTTTCGCACTTTCATGATAGTGGGCATTTTTCAACAAACTTCAGTTAGCTTTTGTAGATTCTAGGCAAAAAAGGTGCAGTTGCTACAAACACATTTAAAAAACATATTCCAAATATCATGAGAATGTGATTGGACTTCTTTTTTATGGTAGAATCCAATAGTGTCTGTGATCTTGATACCATTTCTTAGTTAGAGGAGGAAAAAAGGATAAAATACCATAAAGTCAAAAAAAGACAGCAGGCAGCAAGATACTTTGTCCAGAATCATTTCTGATGCACAATTGCTCAACTGTCCCATGGTGGTATTTAGTGCTGTACTAGTACATGTAGTATGTACAGCTCTTCAATGAATATATCTTTTAATTAGCTTTAAAGGCATAGATAAAGAAAGAGTGGAAGTACATGACCTAGATATAATGATCCTGAGATATAACAGAGCCAACTAGAAGTGGTGCCATCAGAAAAGATGGCCATCCCCGCACTCAACTATTTGACACAGAAAACAGTCGTTATAGACCCTTGGGGTAATTTTCCTCAACATTTTTAAAATCAAATTATTGATAGTCACTATTTTTACTAAGAAAGTATACAAGGATATACGGTTGCTAGGTAGAATGTCCAAATATGAGTGGTCTTTGAGACTTTCATGAAATTAACCAAATTTTGAGTCAATTATTTTGAAAATCCAATCAGTGAAAATGATTGCCCTAATCGAAACAAATCCTAAAAGTATGGTTGCTAGGTAGAATTCCAAAATATAAGTGGTCTTTGTGTCTTTCAGGAAATTTACCAAAATTGGAATCAAATATTTTTGAAATTCAATTGGTGAAAATGTTATTCCTAATTGAAACAAATTACTACAAGTATGGTTGCTAGGTAGAATTCCAAAAAATAAGTGGTCTTTGAGACTTTCAGGATATGTACGAAAATTGGAATCATATTTCAGAATTCTAAGTATTCAAAATTTTATTTGTTCCAAACTCTTCTCAAAAACTGAAAGTATATGCTAAGAGTTAAAAAATATGTATATAATTTAATATATATAATTTTCAAGAATTTACCAAAGTTGGAACCGGAATCGAAATTCTAAAACTTTATTGCACATCTGCAGACTATTTGCAACAATTCTATAACAAAATTAAATCCATAAATCCAAAAATGTAGGGGGAGTTCCACTGACAAGCTCACATGTGTCAAAATCAACATCTTGGGGCCTCTCGTTTGCATCAAGGCCAATTTAAACAAGAGGCTCTCAAGAGCCTGTATCGCTCACCTGGTCCTTGATTAACATAGACATTTTATGTTAAAGCCCATATACATGTATATAATAAAACTATAGTTCCAATATGCCCAATTAGTTTAAGGGGAAAAGATGTCTGTTAGTGTTCCCCATGGGTCCAGTGTTAAACAAGAGCTGTCGCCGAATGGCAGCCAAAGATACCCCCCGCTCATGGAACCCTGAATTGATAAGGTAAGTGCAAAAATAAGTTGGTGCGGACACAATACAGGTGCGGACACAATGATATAATCTTCAAGAAAAAACTTTTCACAAGGGTTCCAATGAAAACACTGTCTAAATCAGACAAATATAAAATTCACCCTTTTCAGCCTATTTGACATTTTACACATCTACATATAGTGTTCTTCCTTTGTCTTAAGTTTCATCAAAATCCTTCAAGTGGATTAAGAGGAGTTGTGCGTAAGAGGTAACCCATACAAAGGGAATCAATGAAAACTCAAAGTTGAATTATCGCCCCTTCCTGGTTTTGAACAATAATTATAATTCTTCATGCACCTCTCCATATAGTGTCCTTCCTTTGTGTAAAGCTTCATCAAAATCCTTCAGATGGTTTAAGAGGAGTTGCGCTTACGAGGTAACCCGTAAACAGGGAATCAATGAAAAGTCAAAGTCAGATTATCTCCCCTTCCTGGTTTCTGACAATAATTATATTCCTTCATGCACATCTCCTAATAGTGTTCTTACTTTGTGTGAAGTTTCATTAAATTCCTTTAAGTGGTTTAAGAGGAGTTGTGCTTACGAGGTAACCCATAAATAGGGAATCAACGAAAAGTCAAAGTCGGATTATCTCCCCTTCCTGGTTCCGGACAATAATTATATTCCTTCATGCACATCTCCATATAGTGTCCTTCCTTTGTGTAAATTTTCATCAAAATCCTTCAAGTGGTTTAAGAGGAGTTGCGCTTACGAGAAGTGTGGACAGACGGACAGATGAACAGATGGACGGACAGACAGACAGACAGACAGACAGGGTGATTCCTATATACCCCCCCAAACTTTGTTTGCGGGGGGTATACAGACGGACAGACGGACGGACAGACGGACAGACAGACAGACAGGGTGATTCCTATATACCCCCCCCAAACTTTGTTTGCGGGGGGTATAAATATGTTCCCTGTTGGTAGCCATCTTGGATAAAGTAGAAACCTGAGAAAAAAAACATTTTTCTTTTCAGGGGTCCACATAAAAACTATTTTGACCAGGTTTGATTCCATTGGCTCAATAGTTTCAGAGGAGAAGATCTCCGATAAGGTCCAATGTTAAAACTATCTTCCCTGCTGACGTCCATGCTGAATATAGCGTGGACCTGAAAACAGCTTTTTTGTAAGGGACCACCAAAAGACTATTGTGGCCAAGTTTGGTGCCAATTGGCTCAGTAGTTTCAGAGAAGGAGATCTTTGAATGTGTTTTCCCATAGGGTCCAATGTTAAAACTATGTTTCCCGCTGGCGGCCATCTTGAATATTGCGCGGACCTGGAAAACAGCTTTTTCGTAAGGGACCACCAAACCACTATTGTGGACAAGTTTGGTGTCTATTGGCTCAGTAGTTTCAGAGAAGAAGATCTTTGAATGTGTTTTCCCATAGGGTCCAATGTTTAAACTATGTTCCCGCTGGCGGCCATCTTGAATATCGCGCAGACCTGAAAAACAGCTTTTTTGTAAGGGACCACCAAAGGACTATTGTGGCCAAATTTGGTGCCAATTGGCTCAATAGTTTCAGAGAAGAAGATCTTTGAATGTGTTTTCCCATAGGGTCCAATGCTAAAACTATGTTCCCCGCTGGCAGCCATCTTGGATATCGCATGGACCTGAAAAACAGCTTTTTTGTAAGGGACCACAAAAAGACTATTGTGGCCAAGTTTGGTGCCAATTGGCTTAATATTTCAGAGGAAAAGATCTTTGAATGTGTTTTCCCATAGGGTTCAATGTTAAAACTATGTTTCCCGCTGGCAGCCATCTTGAATATTGCGCGGACCTGAAAAACAGCTTTTTTGTAAGGGACCACCAAAGGACTTTTGTGGCCAAGTTTGGTGCCAATTGGCTTAATAGTTTCAGAGGAGAAGACCTTTGAATGAAAAGTTTACGACGGACGGACGACGGACGCAAAGTGATGGCAAAAGCTCATCCTGGCATTAGCCAGGTGAGCAAAAAATCCGAAAGCTTGTTGCGCATCTGCAACATATATGCAACAATTCTATAACAAAATTAAAACCCTAAATCCAAAAATGTAGGAGTTCCACTGACAAGGTTGATCTAATGGACAGACACACGGACAGATGGACGGACGGAAGGGACCAAAACAATATCCCCGCATTTTCTTCAGAAAAGTGCGGGGATAAATATGATGAGTAAGATGTGACAAAACTGCCTACAGCAATGGGCAAATATCCATACCATACCATCGTACATTTTGTGGTCCTTAACTTGAGACTGATCACATAAAGATTCTGGTGGCCATATTAGCAAGATCTCGAAATTTCAGTTTTTGCCACATCTCAGGGACTATATATTCTAACATAGTCCCCAAGTGTATATTGTATTAAATAATACAGGTATAACAAGGGATGGTAGTTTTGACCATATAAATTTGAACAATGTCCCTTGATATTATAAAGATACTGCCTTCATTGGAAAGTGTTATGGTAGATTACCACACAAAGAAAATATCACATAAAGAAAATATCACCAAAGACAGAGTCGAGGGGGATATTGTTTCTTCATGTGATATTTTTTCTAAGTGTGGTAATCTACCATAACACCCTTCACTAAAGGCAGTATGTTTTTTATTATACTGAATGCCTTCATTTCACTTTAATACAGAATAAATAATATAGTTTCTCATGAAAAAATAACTGTATTTTAGTCAAGAAAATAATATGAATTACAACACCTGAACAAATTTTGTAAACTCTCACATGTGTCAAATAGAAGATCAAAACTGGAAATGCTAAAATATGAAAAATGAAAAGTTATTGTTAGTCAGAAACATTTGGTATGGTGCTCATTGTACTGTGGGCTGAACAAGACTTTGCACAATGAATAGTTGTGGAATTCACAACATTTAGGTTCACATTTGGAAAACCCTTCAAACTCACTTGCAAAATTTTTCTTTTCCAGATACTAATGGAACTTGAAGTTTTTACAGACTTGCTGTCTTTCATATCTTAATATTCTTCAGTTGTCTCTGCAAATACAATAATGTATGTTAGCAACAGAATTTACATAAGTCATGAAACTAAGAACTTGGGGCTAAAGTCAATAAATAGGACTAAATACTAGTCAGTAAATCTCAGTCAGGGAGGGTGATATTTTCAGAGTTTGGCATTCATTTTTCTCAGAATGTTATGTTTTTGTTGCTACACAATAAATATCACATGTTGCTGCAGGAAGTCGGAGAAAACAAAAAGATACTGGAAAATAAAGAACCAGTGAAATGACTGGATTTTATCAGAACATGAAGTATAATAAATAACTATATCAATGGAAGTTTGCCATTGGAAAATTAATATTCAGTTAATTGTACTTCATACACCTTTGCATTATCTTTTATTGTTCCACATCCAATGTAAAACTTGTCTGTGATCGAGAAACCCATGGAGACTGGGTATGATATACCAAAATCTTTGGTGTTAAGACATGTTAAGAAATCTCCACAATTACTGAGAAAGTGCAGGGAGTGATGTACCATGTCTGCCAAAATAATCTTGTCAGATGGAGTTGTCACTAACCCTCGCGGATTGAAGGAGTTTTCTTCATGTTTTCCATTATAGAAATTAAGGACTTTTCCGTCCTTGTTCAAAACTACTAACCTTCCTGATTCAATTGATAATTGGTCTAAAACACAAATATTACCACCTGCTGTAGTAGTAATTCTATAAGGCTTTGTAAACAGTTGTTTGCTTTTTGCATATTCAATAAATTTTTTTGTAGTTCCTGTTTTATCCAGGATGGTAACTGCTTGTCTTTCCGTCTTTCCTTCTAAAATCTGAACACCAATAAGGATATCTTCACCCCTTGTTATGTGAACAGCTCTAGTTTTAAATGGATCCACATTGTATTTAGAATCTTTAAGTCTTCCTGTTTTTTTGCTGATCTTTTTAAGCAGTGATTCACCAGTGGATATAAGTAGATCGTTTGATTGTGTTACAGCCATATCATGCACTTTGATATCAAAGGTTAGAGTTTCTTTAAATTTGTTCTGTTCAATTTTAACTTTCCACAGTGTTCCTTGGGCACCTGAACTTATCCACAAGCGAGATTCACCGGTTGGGGATAAATGTGCAATGATAGGAAAATGAGTTATGAAGGTTTCATGAACTGTTAATTCAATTTCTGTTAATTTTTCATTTCCTGGTACCTTTGATTGATCCATGGGAACTAATTTGTGTCCATTGTGGGTCTGTGATATACATAGGGGACAAACAAAAGTATGACATGTTCCACAATAAAGACAGAATTTTTGTCCGTCATGATCTTCACAATTAATTTCATTGGAATCTGCCTCAGTGTCGTGTTGCAATACACTACCTACATCCTTAATGTCGATCACTTTGTGTTCTTCTGAATTTTTAAACTTTGGATGAATGTTATCTTTACATTTATCACACAACAACAAACTACAGTCAATACACTTCCACCTTATCTTCTTGGCTTCTTCGCATAATTGACAATTAAGTTGAACTTGTCCTCTTTTGATTGAGTTTGACAATCCGGAAGCCATATTTGGGTACACCCCGATAGATCCAAAATATAAATTACCTTGACAGAAGACCATTTCTAATGTCAGTAGTGATTTAAATTCAATGGTGTATGAAAACATTTTAATAATATAATAATAATGCACAAACTTTAAATTTAAATAGGCAAAACCTTGTAAATATTTTTTTCAAAGGTAAAATAAAATGCTAATTGTAGATTTCTATGAGAAAAGAAAGATTGTAACTTTATTGATAAAGTCAGCAAATATTCTCAGAATTCTTAAAGGTGATGGTGTCTGTGTTTTTTGGTTGAAGTCCAATTTCTAACTCAATTTCTCTTTGTAATAAGTGAATTAAACTTGGATGACGGGAGATACAATAATGCCTTTTGATTTTGTAGTCAAAAAGTCAAAATATTATCTAACTTTTTGTATATTTTTCTTTACTTATGGCCATAATAGAAGTAAGAGCTTCGACAGAAGTCACTGTCTATTAATTTTCATTTCAGTTGGTCAAAGACCATGGTCACTGTGCTTACTGTTCAAAAAAGATATATCATAAGGCATCAGAAAATTCACTACATTGCCTAGAGAAACATTCACACAGACTTATTTATGGTGCAACTAGGAGATTTTGTATATATTTTCCAAGGAAAGCATTCAAGGTTTCAAGTTGTTGCCAGCTACACAAAAACCCAAAAATCTACCTCTAAATAAGACTTTTGACCAAAATAAAACTCTAGATTATGACTATATATATTTTGATTTGATCTGCACTGAGGAGATACAAGTTGTCAAAATAGCCATATGCAGAAACTAAATTAGTAACTTCAGTATACTGATATCATGAAGAGGGGAGGGGGGTAGGTGGGAGCAGGGACTATATAAATAGATCCTAATGGGAGGTTGGAGGCATCTGTGTTGTTCTGACAAATCTGTGCATGTTTTCCATTACAGCCCCGATTACAGCTATGCAAAACTTGTAGCAAACTTCAAATACCTACCTGAAGAGGAATCCACATAGGGTAAATCACTTCAAAATTAGGTCCAATACATAAAAATTTGAATAACTTTGAAAAATGAAATTTTGATCTCTTTTTAAATGTGAACTGTAAGAAGTATTGGCTATGAAAAATCTGGATATTGAATGCCCCCACCTCTGATCCACATATGGAAACCATACAACAGACTCACTGAGATGGCATGATTCAAATGTTATATAACCCAATGGTATTGTGCCGTTGTTTCACCTCAATATGTGTGAAGAAAGATGAAATAGAGATAGTATATAGCAATGCAATGTTATATCCTGGTATTGTGATAACTTCATAAAATCATGTATGAAGAGTAGAAAAATGGAAAACCTTAAATACCATTTATTTTCTTCAGTCTGTTGGGCAAGTCAGTAAACAGATATATGCATAATTTTTTATTCATTTTTCAAAACCATATAACTTTTGTAATATTACACAATACAATGGTTTCATGTCAAAATATTCAAATATTTGATCTTCTTTCCAGAAATCTTGGGAAAAAAATGTAAGATATTGTAGTTAAAGGGCTATAAAAAATATATAAAAAAATCTCATACCACCAAAACCATGTTGCAAATGAATGTTTTATAATTTTAGGCAAAGGATAAAATGCAAAACAATAGGTTTGAATAAAAGAAAGCTTTTTAATAAGCACCTATGCTTGAATCCATTGTCTATCAAAGGGATGCTCAACAACATGATCACAACTTCATAAATTCATTCTTTTTTGATTTACAAGTAAAGAAATAGAATTGTTTTTTTTCTTTCAGAAAATAGATAAAACCAGTATTTGCAATACACTGCTACGGGCAATTAAAATTGGGTCTGAACCACTCAGACATAATTTTTTTCCAAAGATTCTGGAATCCAAGTATTAAGTTGACTGGATGATTAGTGTCATAGAGGATCTTTCAACAGTATACATTGGTTATTAACTGAAACCTTATACATGTTATTAGAACATCCAAATAAGGGAGATAACTACCTGGAATAATAAATAAATCATATTTTTATGCCTCATAAAAAATATATTTGTAAATATTCTATTTTGATTAGTTCACTAGAATACATGATTTTGTTAGAATAAAATTCATATTCTCAAAAAAGAATAAATATTCTACATCTTTGGAATACTTCGCAAATTTTCTCCCCAGAGTTTTCCTTTTTTTTGAGTAATGACCACAAGGAGACATGAAGCAACAATAAAAGCCCATATAAATTTGTTGATTTGTAATAAATTACATGCTAGTTTTGAACATATGAAGATTTTTAAAAGCAACAAAAACATATGATTTTCTTGGGTAAAATTGAATCTTCCTATGTCCCTGTATAGATTTCATTGGAGGACTCCCCAAAAAAATAAATAAACAAGTGAACCTATGTCAATGGACACTATATGCCCTGCTTATAATCATACATTATTTTTAGTTTAGACTACTAATTTGATTGAAAAGAATGGAATTAACATTTTTGCAAGAAATATAAAATTTCCTTCAAGGTTAACTACCTTCAACCTAAACCCTAACCTGTTGTACAATATCAAATATTCACTCCTAATATTCAAAGTCAATGACCCATGACCTTGAGGTCATAGGATCTGTTTACTTCCAAAATGTTGCAGTTCATGTCATGGAGTATCTGCATACAAAGTTTCATCAAGATACCAAACCTCATTCAAGGTAAACTACCTTCAACCTAAACCTTAACCTGAGAATTACGTACGTACGTATGGACAACATACCTGAAAACCTTATACCCCTCCTACTTCGTAGGCGAGGCATAAAAAGAAAGAAAATTCATACTTTGTCATTGTTATATATTTCTCATAATGATTTCTATATTATAACTGATTTCTTTAAATATTTAGAATTTTATAATATTAGGCTACTCCGAGCGCAGCATGATATGACTGCAGCATGTCGACCACTTAAATTTGAACAAGTGTAATTTAAAGTGAGTATGGACATACTAATGAGCTTGACACAATAATTTGATGGACACAATAAGGAGATTGACCCAGTAATTAGCTGGACACATTAGGGAAAATAAAAATTAGTCCTTCCCTTTGACCCCTTTTAGCTCGGAAATGGTAAGAGCTAGGCAAAATTCATTGGCATACTACTGAAAGAGTATCAAGAGTTATGCAAAGAAAAGAGTATCAAGAGTTCAAGAGAAAAAAATCCCATCTGATCAAAAATAAAATTTCACATTATTTAGTAAAAATGCAATTTTAGGCCCTTTTGGCCCCTAATAGCTAGGAAGCAGTAAAAGCTATGCCAAATCCCTTGCATACTACCAAGCTTCTATCAAGAGGAATTGAAAGAAAAAAATCCCATGGAAATAAAATGAAAAATAAAAATTTTAGGTAATCTGCAAATTTGCAGTTTTGGCCACTTTGAACACTTATAGCTCAGAAACAGTAAGAGCTACGCCAAATCCATTGACATATTACTGAAAGCTTATATCAAGAGGAAGCCAAAGAAAAAAAATCCCATCGAAATCCGATGAAAAATAAAAATTTCAGGTAATCTGAAAATTTGCAGTTTTGGCCCCTTTGACCCATTATAGCTGGGAAATGGTAAGATCTACGCCAAATCTGCTGACATACAACTGACAGCTTATATCAAGAGGAATCCAAAGAAAAAAAATCCTATCAAAATCCCATAAAAAATAAAAATTTATGGTAATCTGCAAATTTGCATTTTTGGCCCCGTTAGGTCCCTCATAGCTAGGTAAGGAAATAAGTTTAAAAAAATCTAATATTAGAGAGCTGTGTCACTTTTTCATAAGGAATCCATTGAAAAAAACTGCATCAAAATCGGACTAAAAATAAACAAGAGTGGACCCTAATAGATGTCTCGCCCGTCCCTGCTTGTCGCTAAAACAGTCATGCACTACTCAAGAGCAACCTACAAGCCAAATATTATTACCATTCCACTTACAGTAATTAAGAAACTATTCTAATCAGAAACACTCAACTTTGTTCACTAGACCATGAAATTGAGGTCAAGGTCAAAAGCCATATGGCAGACTGACATGTACTAACCAAGACCAAGCTATACACCAAATATAATTGACCTATGGCTTGTAGTTATTGAGAATCAGACTTAAGCAAAAAAACTTAACCTGGTCACTGGACCGTGAAATTGAGGTCAACGCCAAAAGCCATACGGCAGACTGACATGTACAAACCAAGACCAAGCTGTTTACCAAATATCATTTACCTATGGCTTGTAGTTATTGAGAAACAGACTTAAGCAAAGAAACTTAACCTGGTCACTGGACCGCGAAATATAGGTCAAGGTCACATGATTTTGGGTCCGACAGATAGGGTTCGCCGTAAGCTACATATGGACCAAATATAAAGTTCCTACATCAATGGCTTCTGTATTAAAACTTGAGTTTACGCCTCCGTCGCCGTCATACTTTGCACGCCTATGTCTCGCTTTCGCGACTTTCGTCGCGGGCGAGACAAAAAAGTATTTTCAGGGGGGATTCACCCCTTTTTGGCCCCATTTATCTCGGGCAGGGTACATGCTATGTGAAATCTGTTGACTTACTACTGATTGGAAATTTTCTTAAGAGCACATGGAAAGAAACCCCATCATAATCTGATTTATAAGATTCTACAGCCATTTATGTGAAAATATCCTTTTTAACCCTTTTAGGCCCCTTTATTAGAAATGGGTGTGGTCACAATGACTAAAACTCATCCAAACCTTCCTTTTTGTGCCAAAAACGTGTTAAAATTTCGTAAGGATTGATCAACTGGAACTAAAGTTATTGACCAAAAACAAAAGTGTCTACAGATGACGACTACAGCACCATATCATTATACGACCGCAAAAAATTTTGCGGTCGTATAAAAACATATCTAAAATATAAAGTATAAAGCATTGAACTCTTTTACCTTCTTTTGGTCATAGAGATTTAACAATGAGAAACATCAGTCAGTTATCTCCCTGTACCAAGTTAGTTATAAATGGTCAAAAAGGAGGTCATTTAAATAAGCATATTGACATTAAAATTATCTCCACTTTGAACATATAAAACTAACTTGGTACCAACAGATGTTTCTAATTTCTGCCTTATTTCAGTATAAATTTCTCATGTTTTGTATGTAAATCAAGCACGACCATATAAGATGGAAAAAGACATGTACACAATACTGTGTACATGTATATACTCATGATTGTGCCACTGTTTGATTATCCTTTTGGAGTGTGGCCATGATCAAATCAAAGATGAATAGATTTTGGCAAAAACAACATTGGAATGTTCTTACATTTACATTAAAAATAATACACATTTTGCTCACCAAATTAAAAAAAAAAATATCCAGAATCTTTGTTCCATGACCCAATCAATTTTCAATAAGAAAAATATTCAAATCAAATATTTTAAAAAGATAAAACCAGAGGTGAATGAGTTTATCTTACTATGTCCATTGTATAGTATTCTTGTTAAAGAAACACACTCTGAAGATCATTTTGTTCATGTACCCTAATTAGATGCACTCATCTGACAATAGAAAAATGAAAAAAATAAAAATAAAAACAGATCTGCAGTCATATCCTCTTATGGTCCTAATAATGATTTTTTGACTCCTCTTTTAGAACTTTGATAAAATATTTATTCATTCGTTTCTCAAGTCTCTCCATTTTCACTGACAATTCCATGGGTTCATGTTCTTTGTGTCCTACAGCTGTAAATATAAAAATTTGTTACAATTTTTAATATTAGATAGATGTTGTGTTATACCTGAATACCAGAGGGCATCAATAATAGATTTGACGGTCAAAATGCATTTTACAGGCAATGTGTAATGGTGCCTATAAACAGATATTTTTACTGTCAAATCAAGATTGACGTCCTCGATTATTGAAATAATGTACTGTTATTGCGATTCAAATGTGAAATCATTTCAAGTTCTATTTTTGACTTGTGTATTTGTAACCATACAAGGAATCAGACTAAACAGGGAGCCTACTCTGTCCCAGGTCTGTAGATGATGGAATAGACAGTCAGTTTTGACAAATAAAAGTTATATAAATGTTGCATTAGAAAAACTGAATGGATATTTCAGAAGAAATGGTTACATGCTAATTACTGAAGATTTTCTCAGTACTCAATTGAAAATAAAAACTGTTATTGTTCTTATGTTATGAAGATATCTCGTCTCTCTCTATTCCTCTAAGTTTACAGATTTAAATACAGGTATTCTTTAATACATGATGTAGATGATGTAGTATATACCTTATAATTTCAAACAAAATCTTTTTTTAAAAGTTATTCCTTAAAAATTCTTATGGTGTGATTTTGTTTATGGTAGGCAGATATCTGTGAAATTTATATATAAAAAAGTCAAACCCCCTTCTCAGTAATACAAATACTGGTACAGTGTAATTTATGCAAAGGGTTCTAAAGGATTGGAATTCTGTCTTTAGATGATTTTATTTTTAAAATTTCATGCAAATTTTTGAACCAAATGAAAAATAATAAGATGCTGAAACCTCTTTTTTACTAGAACTGCATTAATTTGACATTTTTTCTAAGACTCAGTCCAGCAGTATTGCAGCATAGGTATTGTGTCATTAAACCTGCCTAATTCTGTCAAATAATTCTCTAAATACTAACCAGAATGGCCAAATATAATCCTTTTGAGTTGTTGTAATAGGAAATCTACCATCTGTGGATCATCTGACTGGCATGATGGATCACTTTTTACGTCAGTAAAAGCTTCGTTGATAATACTGAGCAATATGTTCAACAGCACAAATACAACAAATAACACAAACAGGAAAATATACAGAGAACCGAGTACTCCACTGACTACCAATATGGCATCAATGTTTACTTTCATCATTAACATTGACATCAATGTCTCCACTGATCTTAAAATTGATGAATATTCATAATTTTGTGGTCCAAACAATAAATAACCAGCTGATGCAAAGGCCATGAATGAAGAGAGAAACACGGCCATGAAGTTCAAAAGAGGACCTGCTAACTTTTTAATAGTTCCAAATAGCTGTGTAATTTTGGCATTGAAGCGGATCAGTTGTAAAGTTTTTAACATTGAAAGGAATAACACAAATCCTAGAATTATTCCAAAAAGTTGGTCCCATAACACTGCTCTTTGAAGGTTGATGAATTTATCTGAAAGTAAACAAAAGCATAAAATTTTTCAATTGCTATCACACTGTTTCTTTCATTTAGAATATCTCCAGTCATCTTGTTATGCAAATTAAGAGCATGTTGCATTGGTCTTATCTCTGGTAGCTAGATATATCTTTCTTTTCCTGTCTAAGTAAAAATTTGCTTAACCGTCTGACCTTATATTTGATCAACTTTAATTACTATTTATTGCACTCCATGGATGTCTTTGGTACTGCTGGATTTGGCCTCCTATTTCAATATTTTTGGTAATGAGTACTTCTTTCTGACTATTTTTGGATTATGCATATTTTTTTTCCATTTTACTGCTGCTGATGAGAGGTTACTCTTTGAAACACATACCGGGGTAGACAGCATAGCAAAATGTACTATTTATTATACAACTTGGGTATTTTTGTATTTTTGAACACTTACCACTATAAACCTATCATTCACTTTTCAGATTTTTGTGGAATAAAGGCAACAACAGTGTACCATCCCAACAATATATATACATTTGTGAAGAAAACGATTAGGTCCTAAAGGGGAGGGTCATTGTATGATGTGTGAAAAATATACCTGAAGCTCCTATGAGCCTGTATTGCTGACCTGGTGGCTACTGCTTTATAAGATTTTCCCAATGGTTTTAATGATAAATCTGAGGTGACAACCAATTGATAGTAAAATCATTCATCTAGTAGACTACTGACATGTTATAATACCTAGTTATTATCAATTTGACATAAACAGTTTTCAAGAATACACAATTTACAACATTTTCCCAAAGAGTTCTGTGTTAAATTGTATTCCTCAGTGGTGGACATTTTGGATTTCTAATTAGTACAAATAAATAAAATTTGGTATATGACCATTAAGGTTCCATGCCTAGTTAAAATCAATTTGATATTTGAAATGATATTCAAGAATTAGCAATTTACAACATTTTCCCCTAGAGTACAATAGTAAACTAAGATCTGCAGTGGTGGCCATTTTGGATTTATTATTGGTACTAAAATCATAATTTTTCTAAAGGCCGTGTTGTTACCATGCCTAATTAATATCAACTTGATGCATGAAACAGGACATATATTTAAATATCAGATCTTTACCAGCTGAACACACACATTTGCTATTCAAAATTTATCTGTATCTCAAATAGTTTTACAAATTTACCAAAAAACATTGAAAATTGAAAAATCAACGAAAAAAGTAAAGAAACTCTTATATGGGTCACCAGATTTTCTTCAAAATTGCAACATAGGTAGATCTTGATATGCTTTTGTAAAGACAACATGACCTGTATCTTTTGCAAATTTTACTACTCCAAGATGGGTTCTCCAATTTTGCACAAATTGCAGGGCATGTAGATCTTGTGAGGCTGCAGATTCTAGGCAAGATTTAAGCCAACCACGAAATCCACGAAAATTGGAACCCCACTAACAATAGTACTTTCACAGTAGTTCGACCTCAATAACTCGAACAACCCTCTGGCTCGAACTGTTTTCATCAGTCCCTTGGGTGTTCGAGCCATCGAAGTTCGACTGTATAAATAAAAGAAAATGTGTCCATGGGACACCGATCATGGACACAGATGCCCCCCCCCC
>MJUU01042649.1:6911-30984 GCA_002080025.1 Modiolus philippinarum
CATTTAAACCAGGGAAACAGAAGCAAAAACTTCTCACATCAACAAGATTAGTATCAGAATAATAGTTTTTCAGTATGTCATTCGTAGAAAAAAATTTCATATTTCAATATTTTTTAGTAATTCTTCCATGTTTGAAGTTAACTTATGAAAACCAGTTACAAAAAGTTTGAACTGTTCTCAAAGGGTTAAGAGTTCGAATCAAAACATCTATATCTTTTATACAACAAGCCAATTAATCTTATCTATCCAAATTAAGCTTTTAATTAAATGGTCACCAAAACAGTAGATAAGGGACATATTTCTTATATTGTTTTTCTTCTCTACCACTTTTTCTATTGATNGATGAACGCGGACGTGATAGAAGACACCCAAAAAACGCGGGAACTCGGAAGAGTTATGTCCCTTGATGAACGCGGACGTGATAGAAGACACCCTAAGAAATACAATGATAACGATAACTTCCGAAAACATCCGAAAGACCATGTCCGAGTCGTTCCGACGTGAAAAACCCGGTTTCCGGTCTATACCTGGGGCTACGCCCACTTCCGGTCGCGCATGCGTAATGTTATTATGTAATACAACACCCTTGCGGGGTCACGTGTTGTTCCAACACGTCATTACCTATCAACATGGCTACTTACAGTAGATACACACCCACTTCCGGTATATACCTGGGGCTACGCCCACTTCCGGTCGCGCATTCGTCATATAATTAGGTAATACATGACCCCTGCGGGGTCACGTGTTGTTCCAACGCGTCATTTCCTATCAATAGGCCCGACTAGGGCTTTAAACAAGACCACTTCCGGTTGCGCATGCGCAATGTTGACATGTTATACATCGGCCACGTGACTTCCGCTTCCGGTCACGTGACTTCCGTCACGTCACTTCCGGTCTACGTCACTTCCGGTGACGTCACTTNCAAATTGGAATTCTGATTTCTCCTAGGACAAATTGGAATTCTGATTTGCCCTGGTTTTAACCCAATGTAAATTAGAATTCCAATTTCTACTGAGACAAATTGAGATATCCAGATTTGCCCTAGGCAGATTTTGGATCCTACTGATTTTCAAGGACGATCCAGAATCATACTAGACATTATCGCTAGGAGGATTCTGGATCCTACTATTATTTAAATCCAGTGAAGATTCTTTCATTTTCTAAATTTAAATAAACGAGCAATAAAACCTCATAATAATTTATAAAAACTAAATCAGTATTAAAACAGTTACAAGTACAACATATTTACATTTTTCTTTAACTCAAACCTATTTATTGCAACAATTCTTCAATTTGTTCTTGTGACATTTTATGGAACAAGTTAATTTGAGGGTCTTAATGGGGGTAATATCTTGACGGTTAATGGTAAAAATGCCAGTCATGTGACTTTAACGGTGCATTTTAGGGACATTTTCATTCCTTTCACGAACCACGCTTTTTTGCCGATTAATGGTTAAAATTTGATCTATTAAAACATTAAACCTAACAGAAAAAGGCAATTTCACCTTTAATGGTAAGGGAAATCTTTGACATTCGTACCCTAAATTTTAGCTGTCTGAAATGAACACCTGCCGCCTGGACTGGGTTGCAAAAACGTCAATTAAAGTTAACCCTTTCCATCATTTCTAAAGACGCCTTTTGATGTCTCTAGGTCCCTACCCCTCTTTTTAGGGATATAGGAGGATGTTTTTCAGGCTCTAGGATACGGGTATAGGCTTATTGAACAAAATATAACGTGGGCAAAAAAATTGAGTGTTTTTCGCGCGCGGCTGGTGCCTTAAAATATATGTCAGGGGGTCCCAGAGGGGGATGTGCCCCCTCTGTCCTGGGAGCTCGAAGGGGGCGTAAGCCCCCTCGCCGGTAGGCAAGAGTAGGGACTATAAATCATTGCTAGATAGCCTACCCTACAGCTAAAGATGCAGGTTGTTATACGCCCGTCGAAAGACGGACGTATTATGGTATACCCTCCGTCCGTTCGTACCTCCGTCCGTTAACTTTTTGGTTTCCGGAGATTTTTTCTGTAACCACTTGACATATTGATTTCATATTTGGTATATGAGTATATCTAGGTGAAAAACATATCAAGTTCGAATTTGGTTCCGGTGCATTGGCCCTTGGAAATAGTGAAATTTTGAAAAATAAAGGTTTCCGGAGTTTTTTTTCTGTAACCGCTTGACATATTGATTTCATATTTGGTATATGTGTAAAACTAGGTGAGATGCAGATCAAGTTTGAATTTGGTTCTGGTTGGCTGATTTTGTACAGAGTTATGGCCCTTGGACTTAGTGGAATTATGAAAAATATAGGTTTCCGGAGTTTTTTGTTGTAACCACTTGACATATTGATATCATATTTGGTATGTCAGTATATCTAGGCGAGATACAGATGAAGTTTGAATTTGGTTCTGGTCAGTTGATTTTGTACAGAGTTATGGCCCTTTGACTTAGTGACATTTTGAAAAATATAGGTGTCTGGAGATTTTTTCTGTAACCACTCGACATATTGATTTCATATTTGGTATATGAGTATATCTAGGTAAGATACAGACCAAGTATGAATTTGGTTCTGGTCGGTTGATTTTGGACAGAGTTATGGCCCTTTGACTTAGTGAAATTTCGAGAATATAGGTTCCCGGTTTTTTTCTTACTTTACCGTTTGACATATTAATTTCATATTTGGTATGTGAGTATATCTATGTGAGATGCAAATCAAGTATGAATTTGATTCCGGTCGGTTGATTTTGTACAGAGTTATGGCCTTTGGATTTTGTGAAATTTAATTTGATATTTGTTAATTGTTATATATTCTGTTTGATTTTCTTTTTATGCCCCCGCGACGATAAGTCGGGGGCATATTGTTTTACCCTCGTCCGTCCGTCCGTCCGTCCGATGGGGGTACATGGTTTGTCCGCGCAACTCCTCCTACAGTTTTGATGCTAGGAAGTATTTATTTTGCAGATTATTTGTATATATATTGAAGATGTGCATGTGATAAGGATTCTGATTTTGGTACTATTTTGTCAAAAATATACATTGTTGATTTTAGTCATTTTTGGTGATTTTTCATAGAGGGTACATAGTTTGTCCGCGCAACTCCTCCTACAGTTTTAATGCTAGGAAGTTTTTATTTTGCAGAGCATTTGTACCTATATTGAAGATGTGCATGTGGTAAGGATTTTCATTTTGGTTATTTTTTGTCAAAAATATACATTGTTGAACTTAGTCATTTTTTAGTGATTTTGTGATAGAGGGTACATAAGGTGTCCGCGCAACACCTCCTACAGTTTTGATGCTAGGTAGTATTTATTTTGCAGATCTTTCGTACTTATATTGAAGATGTGCATGTGGTAAGGATTTTGATTTTGGTGCATTTTTGTCAAAAATATACATTGTTGAACTTAGTCATTTTTNGCATGTGGTATGTATTTTGATTTTGGTTCATTTTTTTTTTTCAAAAATATACATTGATTAACTTTCAATTTTTTGGTGATTTAGTAATAGATCTGTGCAACCTAGAATAACATGTGTTTAGCAGGGGCATCATATGTGTCTTACAGACACAAATATTACTAAAAAATCCCGATTTGATTTAACCTTGCGCGGGGGCATGTCATCCTCTAGTTTCAATCAAGTTTTGTTGTGGTCCAACAATGATATTTGTTGATTGTTACATCTTGGTAAGCCACATATTCTGTTAGATTTTTTTTCAACCAAATTTTGTTGTGGTCCAACAATGCTATAAAGTTCGACTTGACAGTGGACGGGCGTATCATGCGCTCTTGGCGCAGCAGTTTATTGAATTTGGTGACTTGCTGGGGTAGTGTGTCCTGCAGATTTAAAAAAAAAATTGAAATCTGATTTTGGAAGGAAAAATGGTAAAAAAAATGCATTTTTTTGGTCCCTTTGAGGCCCCTCCTGTCTCCATGGTAACAAGGAACCAGCTTTTGATAGCATTTTCTGGAAGACATTAGGCTATTGTGTACTTACACCAAGTATGAACTTTTTTGGTTGAATTTCAATGAAACTAGAACATTTTGATTCTCTAGCTTAATTCAGAATAGTCAAACACTGACTTCTCAGCCAAGACTCATGAAGGAAAGGGTTAATTGACGTTTATCTTTTCATTTTAGATGAAATCTTTGAAAAGAATCGCTCAAATTAATTTACACTCAGAACTTAAACGTCAATTAACTTTAATTTACATTTGTGCAACCCAGTCCTGTAAAATAATTTTGGGCAGTTTTGTAAATAAACTAGAGGTTCAGAGACTGAGCCTGTATCGCTCACCTGACAAAATGCTTCTATGCCATGACTAAAAATGATGTTTTCTTACCAATGGGGTCAAATGTTTAGCTATGTTCTTCATTAGCACCCACGTTTTTTTTGTCTGATCCTATTGAAATGAATAATTTTTGCAAAGGACCTATACAATAAGTTAAATTTGCTTAATTAGTTTCAGAGAGAGATGATGATTATAAGGATGGTTATCTCATTCCTGGCTCCAATGTTAAAGTATGTTCTGCACTGGAGACCATGTTTTTGTCAGCTCAAAATGAAATGAGCAATTTTTGTTAAGTACCTTCCATACATTCTTACTGTAAGGATTGTTTGAATTTGCTTCAGTGGTATCAGAGGAAAAATGAAAATGTGGTTTTCCCTTTGGATCCAATGTTAAACTATGTTCAGTGATGACAGCCATGTTTCTCATGGAATCGGAAACTTTTCGGCAATCTATGTGAAGGACCTTCCATACATTATTCCTGTAAAGTTTGGTTCAATTTGCTTCTGTAGCTTCAGAGGAGATAGCAAATATATGCTTTTCACATAGGGTTCAATGTTAAACTATGTTCTGCGCTGGCGGCATGAATGTTTTTTAGCGAATCGGAAAAATTTCGGTAATCTAGGTAAAGGACATTCCATACATCATTCCTGTAAAGTTTGGTTCAATTTGCTCAAGTAGATTCAGAGAAGATAGCAAATATATGCTTTTCCAATAGGGTCTCATGTTAAACTATGTTCTGCGCTGTCGGCCATGTTTTTCAGCGGATTGGAAAAATTTCGGCAATCTAAGTAAAGGACCTTCCATACATCATTTCTGTAAAGTTTGATTCAGTTTAGTTCAGTTGTTTCAGAAGAGATAGCCAAAATGTGCATTTTCCCATAGGATCCCATGTTAAACTATGTTTAGCCCTGGTGGCCATGTTTTTTGGCGGATCGGAAAAATTTCGGCAATCTTTGTGGAGGACCTACCCTACATCCCTGTAAAATTTGGTTAAAATTGGTGCAGTGGTTTCTGAGGTCAAAATGTGAAAAATTTACGGACAACGTCGACGACTGACGACGGACGCCAAGTGATGGCAAAAGCTCACATGGCCTTTAGCCAGGTGAGCTAAAGATTTAATCTTGTTGATAGTGAAAATAAGTATTTTAATCCTACTTGTCAAGAAAATAAAAAGATATTGGATAGAAGAAAAATTGGAAAATAGTTTTTTGTTGCAAATGCAAATAAATGATTTGATATGACATTTAGTGAAATGAATTATTTGTTCAAGATTTTCATGAAAATAAATAATTTTCCTAGACAAAATATGAATTTTGATACCTACAATGTCACCAAAATTAAACCTACTTATACTAGTATCTTATATTGAATTGTAGTTTATTACATTTTTAAATGATAAGTCAGTAGGATCTAGAATCCTCCTAAGGCAATTCGGGATATCTCATTTTGTCCCAGTACAAATCAGAATTCCAATTTACACCAGATTAAAACCAGTGCAAATCAAAATTCCAATTTGCCCTAGGAGGATTCCGGATCCTCCTGGATTCCAATTGGCCTGTAACATATATAAACCACTTTGAAAACCGTCATTAAGATAAGGGATCACCCTATACTGTTGAAATATGACGATGTCCATAATCGCGTTACTACAAATGCAGGGTTACTAAAATCACAACATTATTTTGTTCAGGAGTGCTTGATTTTACAGTTTTACAAAGACTAAAAGCCACAGCGCCCTCTCAGTGTGCACACAGTGTAGATTCTAGATATGAAATTTGTTGATTTGTGATCTACTTGATTCGTAATTTGTAGGTCATTGACAGACTATACAAATTAAGCATTTTACAAATTTATAGTTACGGTTAGAATGTAGAAATTTCATAGCTTTTATTTAGTAAAGAATGAAATACGAAAGTCTTGAACAAAATTAAGAAATAAGAAATAGCATTGCGCAAATCAAGAACTTCAGAAACAGGAGAAGAAAATGCATGTAACAAACAAAGAAAATAACAGATTTAGACATAACATTTACAAATAGCATTTGACAGATTAAGAAGTTTTTAAATATGGCACTGACTCCCTTCCATAGACGCAATTCATTAAATCTGAAATAAAGGCTACTGATTATTATTTAATTTGGACTAGTCGATATCATTTACTGATAGATCCTTTCTTGAAGACCGGTATTAAGATCGAAAACTGCTTTTTAAGAGGTCATCTGTTAAATACAATATCAGAATAAAATCAATTCAAATGCATTTTTACACATTTTGATAAAAGATTCAGCCACTTGAATGCAATTTGGCAAATATTGACAATCTTTGTAAGTTTTTTGTTAAAATTTGTTATATAGAACCCCCACAACCAAAATAAACTAATTGCCATTTGGACGGGCAAATGTTTATACGTTCGCAACAAAAAAAATGGTTTTGGCTCTCCGTGTCTGAGTAGTACCATCTACCAAAACACTGTAAAATGGCTAAAATGGACACAAAAAAGGTCTTTTCGACTGCCAATTAGTCATAAAACATTAAAGTGTTGCATATTTAATAAGTACATGTACCATCTTAAACTATTTTCGACAACATTTGATCTTATTCTGAAAATAACCCAACATATGAACAAAGACTTCTTATTTTGTTTGTTTTTGTACTGATCAATACAATTTTTAAGTGGAGCCCTTGATCCGCCCTTGTCCTGGGCCAATGCCTTAGCTAATTGACTGTTAGTCCTACAGTTTGTCCACTTACCTAGTAGTCAGTACTTTGATGATGCTTCAGAAACCGATCTTCTGCAATATCTCGTTATTATTGATAGCTGGTGCACGCACTCTGAGGCACAACTCTATTCTTTGTTGCTTTTGTGGATTAGCGTTTACACACATTGCAATTACATGTTGTATTGGTTATCATAAAAATAAGATCAGATGTGGAATGGCTATCTACAGAAAGTAAGGGTTCTATCATTCAACCGTCTCAGAAATAGTCGCACAACATTTGCGAATGCATTTTGGAAAACATTTTAATAAGCCCAACAACGACCAAACCATAGGCACTTGTAACAGCATGTTAACATTATTGAATCGACCAGCTGATATGGATTTCAATCCAAATCGCCTCCTGTTGACATTTTTATTCATGGTTTCCTTGTATTTATTCTGCAGAATGGAATTTTAGATGATATAATGATCAAACTGTCTCCTTCGGCAAAGGCGATGATCTGCAAGCAATTAAAATATCTGGACTGTCGAGTTCAATTATATTTCATGAGAAGATATAATATACAAGATAACTGTGATATGCAGGTAAGAGAAACTGTCAAGGCATAATATTAACAAAGGGAATATAACATTTGGTATTTTTTCTTTCAAAAATTTATAATAATCTTCCTTCAAATTTCTTTGCATCGTGATATAGTTATACAAATTAATGAATACTAGTAGTAATTGTCCAACTGCTTATTGACAGCATTATTTTATCTGAGAAAGAAAATATAAGGCAGTCGCTGTTATTGAGTCTAAATGAAATCTAAACGAGTCTCACTTACCATTTTGTATGATTATTAATTTCCAAGTCAAAATATCCATATGAATATAACAGTAAATGTTTGCATTGGGTAATGTCAGTATCGCAGTATCATACTCATATATATTATTTCAGGTACTCTTGTCGAAACATTTCACACATTTACATTCACACTTCGCCAGATCCACCATATTGTTTTCTATCACTTCAGCATTGTAAACGTCAATGTAGATTGAGTCGTTTGAGACGTTATTTTGAGTTTTTCGAATAACACACACCTGAAACTTATTGTTTTGTTTAGAATAAACAATTCACGGGTGGTCACGAAATCGCATTGGCAATATTTTATTGTTAAAATCGTGCTTTTTTGTAAGATAGATGGATTTGTGTGAATTTTTTACATCATCTCCAGTGGTAAAACTTTTCTGTCATATTTAAGCACACCTAAACCTTTTTATTTTGTTATTTAGAATAAACAATTCTAGGGTCATCACGAAATCGAATTTTCAAATTTTAGCCAAGTTGCAACGAAGTTGGACTCTGATATTGGTTTGCTGTCGCGGGCTGACGCCAGTGACGGGCGTGCGGGCCGACATGGGGACGGGCGGTCGTGTGGACGGGATTGCGGGCGGGCGACAAACATTGGTTTCCTGAAGATAATTCAAAAAGTTTATATGAAATTGAGATGAAACTTGCATATTTTGTTCCTTGCCAGGAGTAAAAGAATCGAATTAGTTTCTGAGAAAGATCAAAGGCCAAGGTCACATTGACCAAATTTGGTTTCCGGATGACAATTAAAAAACTTTACACTAAATTGAAAAGCAACTTGCATATTTTGTTCGGTTCCAGGAATAAAAGAACTCTTTTAATTTTTTTAGAAAGTAGGTCAAAGGTTAAGGTCACAGTGACCAAAAATAGTTTGAGAATTTAAAAAAAAAATTGGTTTCTGGACGATACTGAAAAAGTTTTCATTCAATTGAAATGAAACTTGGATATATTGTTGGAAATTAGAAAGGGGAATAACCTATTGATTTAGTATTAAGTAAGTCAAAGGTTGAAAATGGAAATTTCCGGGATTTTAAATATTTTCACAATTTCGATTTTCTGACTGATGAATCATATAAATTTGAATATCTAATAATTGTAATAATGATTTATGAGATGTAAGCAACAAATTGCGTGAAAAAAAATTTAGGTTCAGACTTATTGTTGGTTCTTAAATTTCAAAATTAGCACCCGCCCCCTCTTAAAATTTAGAATATTCGGGCTCTAAATGATGAAAAGATAATGGTAATACGAACATTAGGTTCTTCTCAGCGATTGGCCAACTATCATTAAGGTCTCCCTCGCGATTACGTTAGCTCTGCATCTCATTGTGATTGCACGATTAATTTATGACTTACGTACTGTTGTTGTGTCTGCTTTGAATGGCATTTGTCTATGTAAGAATGAATAAAAGTTTAAACTTAAATCGGCGCGGTTGTACATGAAAATATTGAATCTACATAAACTATTATGTAATTTGCAGAAACAAATTTATGAACATTTGAAAAATTTCCAGAAAAGTAATGCTCCCAATGGAATAGATTTATTATTTTTATTATAGATATAAATCTATTGAATACTAAAACCCTTTAAAGCAATATTAACTGGATTATTTTCCCAATTTTTTAATTTCATAAGATTTCATCATAAATAGTCATAACATGCAGAATTAAGTCCAATTCCTTGTGTTAAAAAAATCTAAAATCAAAGAAAATGTAATGGGAATCATTATTTACTGTACAGGAAATAATGTATTCTCATATGGGACGGTAGAATTTTCTTAAATTTTAATATATCTTACATATACTGGTTTTCTTTCTATTCTCAGTTTTTGGTGAAAATTAAACGACAGATTTTTTTACAAGAAGTGTTTAATAGTGATCAAAATAGGGTAAAAATTTCAGCCTATACTATTCAGAACACCCATGTATTTCATTTCAAACTAGTTAAATTACTATCATTATTCATGCTTACTCTCACACATGTCTAAATTACAGATTTTTGCATTTGAAATAATTTTAAATCAAATACAAATTTAAGTCAGTTTGCTACACCACAATCAAGTCCTGAACGGACCAAATAATATGAGGAAACAGGGTATCTTTGATGACCACTAGACATAAAATGGGACGTAAAAATTCTTGAAAATTGCTGAGAGTCGACATGAACATGTGTAGTTATAATACTGAAAATATTAGGAAAATTAAACGAGTGGAAAATTTTAGGCTTCCCCAGGTCTACCGCCTTAAAAAGAATTCCACGTTTTCATTGCACTCGATACAACTTCAACCGATTCGTACCTCATTTAGCCTCACCGGGGTTTGCCGATTGGTGTCGACTATAAGCTAATAGTTTCTAGGTCAGATCCGGTTACATTGTCGAATATTAATCAGCTCCAGTGATTGAACAAAATCGCATTCCAAATTAGTCTAATAATCAAAATTATGAAGAATTCTTGGCGTTTTCCTGCAATAAACGGTATCTGATATCATTTTCTTGACATACATTGTATGAATAGGAAATAATGTGTTTTAGCGCTTCCAATGTATTTTTTAAATACAGTTCATATAGCTTTAATAAAACACTTTAGTCACATCACTAAGGTCCTACGAAATTTTTCCTTAGGGTTCTTTTAGCAGCACTTCTGATCATCTTCCCATATTGGCATCCGTAACGCTTGATTCACCTCCGCATCTTGTTACCGCGCCCTTATTCAGTCTACCGGCATGGCACAAAGTAAATAACGACCAACTCTCTGAGTATAAGCAATGTTTAATCGAACCTCTAGAATTGTTAATTACCGAGAATGAAAATCGTGATATTTACGAGTTGTTTTCTGATTTTGTGAATATTTTGCACACTGTATCCGATAAGTGTATTCCGAAATGTGGTTTCAACCCGCAAACGAAGCCATACTGGACAATTGATTATTTAACAAAATTATAAGGATTGGTAGAATACCCATTGAATGGAAATATGGTTTGCTTGTGCCCTTGTATAAAGGAAATAACAAATTGAAGACCTCTTCTGATAGCTACAGACCATTAGTTTATTATCGTGTGTACTAAAAATTTTTGAACGTTTAGAAGACGCGATTGGCGTTAATTCAATATCCCCGAACCCACAACAGCAGGGGTTTCAGAAGGACCTTAGCTGTCTGACCGCTGCCTTTAACCTCCAAGAAACGATATACTATTATATTGAACGTTCAAGCAATTTGTTCGTTGCTTTCTTAGACAGCAGAAAAGCGTTTGACACTGTGTGGAGGAAAGGTTTAATGTATAAACTTAAAAAAAGGCAAATTATGGCGTATAATAGACGATTGTCACACAATATAAAAAGTGCAATCATAGTAAATCAATGTCAATCAGAATTTTTTAATGTTTAAGAGGGTGTTCGTCAGGGAGGCGTACTTTCTGGTTTACTTACCTTATTTTTATAAAGGACATGTTAAACGAGATTGAAAAGGTGAACACAAATACAGGTATTATGAATATTTCCAGTTGTGCACCGTCCTTGGCTGATGATGTATCATGCATCGGTATGACCCCAGTGTCCCTCCAACGCATGTTGTTTGTCTGCTATGAGTACTCCACTCGATGGCGTTTTCAATTTAATGCCAAAAATCATGTGTCCTTCAAATTCTCACTTAACACAAGATGGCCGCTACCAAACTTCAACTGGTTCATTTGAAATGAACATAATTATTCCGGTGCAAGATACTAGTAGTCATACGCATTTAGTATCGAGTTAAATTCCAATTTCAAGTCTCGCGAAAAGACGTCTAACGCGTGTCGGAAAGGGAAAAACTCACATTTTGCCTTAAATGGAATCACGTCGGTCGGAAGTAACCAATCCGAATGTCCTGTTGAAACTTAATAAATCAGTTGTCTTACCGTCTACATTATACGGCAGTGAACCGTGGAATAATATTAAGAATTCGGATCTTAACATGTTAAACACGTTTCAAAATTTTATTGCTAAATATATTCTCCGTCATAAAACGAATACCCGGTCTGATATGTGTGAAAGCATCCTTGGTATTCATCCTATTATTAGTCAAATTGAGAAAAGAAAAAACTTTTTCTACAAAAACTATGCAGTCGTGACGACAACTCGCTACCGAAGAAAATATTTCTTACCAGATTGTTTTCCTACCTTATGTATACTGAACGTAAACAATTGGGTTTTATTCCAGATATTTGTCAGATATTACAGCCATACAGTCTGCAAGAGAATTTAATGGAGTTCGTTAATAACGGTTCGTTACTGAGCAAATGTCAAAGGAAAAGTCTTGTGAATCGTAATATTGCAGCTGAACAATTGTTGCGTTAGCACAACCGTATAAATGTTGATACGGATTTTAATAGACATTCAAACCGAAGTCATCTTTGCGACCTACTGGAAGCACTCGGTTACATTCCGCGAAATACACCTATATATCTCCAAAATCATAACATGTCGGTTATGCAATATAGATATTTTGGGGAATTTCCGGTTACGATTCTGGGGATACTAACACACCGCTTCAACAGGTAAGTCGATTTATTATTTTCATAATTGCTTAAATCACATGGGGTTTTCAAGAAATGAGTGCGTAATTGATCAAGGTATACTACAGTACCACAATTGTCACAATATGCCGAAGAATAATGACGTAAACTGATATTTCTCCACACTGAAGGGGGTAAAATTTGACACAAACACCCGACATCGTGACTGTCAAGGCCCCATATAGTTGAAGCAGCCAATAAAAAGATTAAGAATCATTTTGGGAAGGATGTTTAATGATTTATGGCTTTACATTTAGATCATATTGGTTATTTGTTCTCTATCAGTTTTTACACATCTTTGAGTTGTGGTCTTCCAAAGGTTTAGATTTTATCTGCACTGAAGAGACATAAGTTGTCGAAATGCGCATATGCAGAAATTAAATTCACAGTGACTTCGGTATTTAGTTATTAGTTATGAAATGAATTTGCTGCATTTATGTGTGTACTGTTAGTGACTTTTATCTAAATGTCAATGTTGTAGAAGCTTATGCTTTCGAGGACACGTTATGATTAGGTACGGAGTATAGATAAGGTACATAAAGTATATAGCGAATGTAAAATGTGTTCGTCACTTTTGGATATATCATTAAATTAGAGCTTGGTTTTGATTACATTTGATATTTACTGCAATCCTTCATTCCAGCATTGATACCAGTGCTTCATAGTGGTTTTAAAATTTTACTGAAAAAATAGATATCTTTAAAATCTTTGTTATTGACCAATTGATGGTAGTAAATCTAAAAATAATGTTACAATTAGTATTTTGATTATTTTACAGGGATTACTTTTTGTACTCAAAGGACAGATACAGAGTGTCAAAACCACAACAAAATCTACACGCCATGGGAAAGCAACCAATAAGACAACAATATGGAGACAAGGTTTCTGCCTTCTCAAAGACTCGGACTAAGTTTTGATTAATAAAAAATACTTTTAAAATTATAAAACTTCTTTGCTTCTTCAGCCAATTTCAATATCACAGACGACGTCCTTTCATTAAACGAACTCTTAGTATTACCATCATTTTTTCAAGAAACAGGAAAATAAAGAACCATCAATGTCCTGAAAAAACTTTAACCTCGTAGTGAAAACTATGGACGCTTCAAATGTAATGATTACCACTTTCCAACAATCATAATATATCCACGTCTCCAGCATGTGGGATTTTTTTTTCTCAATAGGGCAAAATTACCATCTGAAGTGAACAAAATAAGAGGAATATGGAATAAATGTATATATGAATATGTCCAACTTATCTCAATTTGGACATCTTTTAGTATAAGAGACATAAGTTGTCGAAATGCGCTTATGCAGAAACTAAATTCACAGTAATTTCCGTATTTTGTTATTTATTAGCAATGTTTATTTTATATTGGGGTAATACTAAGCTCTCTTGAGAACGCAGAGTTCATGTTTGTGGAGCCCAGAGCCAAGTGAGTGGAGACTAGAGCCAAGTGAGTGGAGCCTAGAGCCTTGTGAGTGGAACCCAAAGCACAAGTGTTGAAGCCGAGAAAACTAGTTTTGGAGCCCAAGGCCGTAGTGTTTGAACCTGGAGCCCTTGAGTTGAAACCCGTAACCCAACGTGCAGAAAATGTTGAGGCGCGGGGCCCAGATCCCACGTTTTCCGCAAGTATAGCTATATAAATTCAAGAGGATATGAAGTAAATGGACATAAGATCACAACAAATACCACACCATATTCCGAAAATGTGCGGAAGATGTCTATTTTCATAAGCAGTGGACTGGTTTGATAACTGATTTATTTTTGAAAAAAATATCTTGTTAATTTTTAAAGATAAGGAGTATCTCTCATGCAAAGCTGTGTTCTTAGACCGTTTTGCTTTCTATTTAGATCCCCTTGGCTTTTCGTTTTGATTGTTTGTTCTGTATCTATATCGCTATCAGCCTTTAATATTTTTGGATTGATCTCCGTTGATGCGACATGATGTGTAAAATTGGCCACATGTTCGTTGTAAGAAGAGTTTTCCGACAATAGGGCATTAGGCTCCAACATTAGGGCTCCGGTCTCTAATGCTATTACCCGGCACCATTATCTGTTTTCATAGGCTCCAGCTACAGAGCTGCCGGACGCGTCCCCAGGTGGTGGATAAGGGGAATGCCCCGTGTATGTGGGGTAGTCAGGTCATAATCCGGAAAGCCTGAAAGCAAACAATTGTAGCCAAATTGTTTGGAGAAACGCAAGGCTCCATGCAGTATAAAGACCCCTTTTTTATTTTTCGAAGAAGAGCAGACTCGCTGGGAGTCGTATAGGAAGTTAAATTTCCTACCCTTACCCATTTCTCCTCTTTTTCAGTGCAATCAAAACCCTTTGCCACTTTTGCCCAGTCCATCTTTATTTCCATATTCTTTTACTTAAAATATTTCTGTTCTCGTCCTGATATAGTTGAAATATTGCGCGATGGACGTTGAACTCTTAAATAATCAATCAATCCAACACTAGTACTTTGGGCTCCACCCACGGGGCTCTTGGTTCAATATACATGAACTCGGGGTTCTCTGAGAGCTGAGTGTTACTCCACTATACAATAAACATTGCTAAAAAAATAAACGTTGGATATAAGGGTTACTGGGAAATTATGTGAAACGTTGCAATTCGAATAATTCAATACCTGTATTTAAAGTTTATCCCATTTGCCTACTACAAAATGATTTCGATCGAACTCCAAAACAACAATTCAAAACATACATACCATTTAAGATTACAGAAGCAGATATGTATAAAAAATACAGTTCGGGATCGAAAGAACAACATAACTGGCAGTAACAGTGTTAACCCTTCAAAACAAATTATTGTCAGAAAAGTGTCAACTTGTTTTGCTTTACACATGACACACGTTGAACAGCAGTTGAAAATTGAAGTATTATATAGTTAATCTTCTAGAAAACTAGGAATCTTCTTAAAAATGTATGTATTTTGTTTGAAAGATATGTCAAATCATTGGCGGAATATACAGTAATATGACATGAATGAGTTCGTGAAGCAAAATTTCCCTGTTCATTTCAAGTAAAAGCAGTTACTGTTCAAAACAGTCGCTAGAATTCATTTCTGGTCGAATTTTTATATTTTTTATACTGCTGAAAAAAACTTGTCCAACAGCTTCTACCTGTAATTGAGAAATAATTTTATATTCCATAGTTTCCATTTTGCAACGATTTAAACATGTCTACAAATTTTCAACTTCAGTATTTGCTACATATTCTAAAATAAATTGTGACGATAAAAAAGTCAATCTGCATTAAAATAATAATAAGAAGAAAACAAATGAACATAAAATCATTTCCAACTTACTCAGAGAAGTTACTGATAAAGCCCTCTTTAGTAGTATAAAAGTCAAAAATCGGAAAACAAATTCTAGAGATTTTTTTACAGAATGATCGTTTTTACTTGAAATGCACAGGGAAATTTTGCTTTGTGAAGTCACTCATGTCATATAACTGTAATTTCATGCTGGCTTCAGGTTAATTAAAAAAAAACGAGCAATGACAGTGTTGTCCTGTTGATGCTTTATCTCTGTATTTATTGTGATTTTGTCTCATATACATTTATTCCATATTCTTCTAATTTTGTTCACTCCAGATGGTAATTTTTCCCTATTGAAAAACCTTCCCATGTGCTGGAGACGTGGATATATTATATTTTTTGGAAAGTAATAATGATCATGTTAGAAGCATCCATAGTTTTCCATACACGGTAAAAAAAAATCAGGACATTGATGGTTATTGATTTTCCTGTTTCCTGGGAAAATGATAGTAATCCTAAGAGTAAGTTTAATGAAAGGACGTCGTCTATGACATTGAAATTGTCTGAAGAAGCAAAGACGTTTTATCATTTTAAAAGTATTTTTAATTTATCAAAACTTCCGAGTCTTTGAGAAGGCAAAGGTTTGTATCCATATTGCTGTCTTATTGGTTGCATTTGACACTCTGCACCTGTCCTTTGAATAAAAAAAGTGATCCCTGTAAAATAATTAAGATACTACCTGTAACATCATTCATTAAATATGGACTTACTATAAACACAACTGGCAAACAACTGGCAAAAGATATCTATATTTACATGTTTCAGTATTTTTTTTTAAACCACTATAAAGCATTGGCATCAATACTGAAATGAAGGATTGCAATAAATATCAAATGTAATCAAAACCAGGCTCTAATTTAATGATATATCCAAAAGTAGCAATCACATCTTAAATTCTCTGTATACTTTATGTACCTTATCAATACTCTGTATCATAACGAATCCACCGAATCATAACGTGTCCCCGGAAGCATAAAGCTTCTACAACATTAACAGATCACACGCAATGCATACATAAATGCAGCAAATTCATTCTGTAAATCATTAAACATCCTTCCCAAAACGTTTTTAAAACTTTTTATTGGCTCTTTCAACCATATGGGGCCTTGACAGTCACGAAGTCGGTGTTTGTGTCAAATTTTACCCCCTTCAGTGCCGAGAAAAATCAAATTTCTTCCTTATTCTTTGGCATATTATGACAATTGCGGTACTGTAGTATACCTTGATCAATTACGCACTCACTCACATTCTCCGATTTCTTGAAAACGCCATGTGATTTAAGTAATTATGAAAATAATAGATCGACTTACCTGTTGAAGAGGTGTGTTAGTATCCTCAGAATCGTAACAGGAAATTCCCCAAAGCATATATATTGCATAACAGACATGTTATGAATACGTACATCCTTTTTAATTACGAAATTGCTGACAGATGTCCCGGACTTTAGGCCGTAGACTTGTTACGGTTGTTACCGATCTTTAAATTAGTGCACAATAAACATAGTGAAAACTTAGCTACAGGTTGATAATATTTTGTTTAACCTTTGAAACATAAAATCCGATTGTATATATTTGACTTTTTCTTGAACTGGGAAACAACGGCAGTAGAATACCGAAGGAACAAGGGAAGCGATGACTACAAAACTCGAAGTCCAAAGACATGGCAGAAACGGTAACAGATAAAAACAAAGACAAAACAAGGACGTGAGACAGCTACAATGCACGGAAATAAAAAGATAACATTAAGAACTAAGGCACTCATAGTGTGAACTCCCATGAAAACCGGGAGTGACATCAGGTGCTCCGGAAGGGTAAGCATGTCCTGCTCCGCTAGCGGCACCCGTCACACTATCAGTGAGTCAATCCGGGGTTGAGTCAAATCCGGTTATGTCAAATCCGTGAAGACGTGAAATCTAGCTGAAAATGTCCGTTTTCATTTGGGACACAGACACGTCATATCTGTCAATGATGTCATGGTGACGGCCATAGAATTTCTGAAGGGATGAAAGTAACAAAGGCTGAACAAATCCCTGACTTGTAACTGTAAGGGATGTAACTGTGAATATATGCACATATTGTACATATGGTGGAAGTGTTGTTTTAATGCATGCGCACGAACAGTTGTTATTTTTAAAGTGTATAGACATTTTATTAGCTCCCCTGACCCAAAGGGTCAGTGTGAGCTATTGCCATCACTTGGCGTCCGTCGTCCGTCCGTCTATTAACTTTTCACATTTTCATCAACTCCTCTGAAATCACTAAAGCAAATCCAACCATACTTTACAGGAATGATGTATGGAAGGTCCTTAACAAAGATTGCTCATTTCGTTCCGATCCGACAAAAAACATGGCCGCCAGCGGGGAACTTACATTTTAACATTGGACCCTATGGGAAAAGCGTCATTTTCATCAACTACTCTGAAACCACTGATGCAAATTCAACCAAACTTTACCGGAATGATGTACTAAAGGTCCTAAACAAAGATTGCTCATTTTGTTCTAATCCGACAAAAAACATAGCTTCCAGCGCAGAACTTATATTTAACATTGGACCCGATGATTTTCATCAACTCCTCTGTAACAACTGAATCAAATTCAAACATACTTTACAGGAATGACGTATGGAAGAACGAATGGAAGGTTCCATTGGACCCTATGGGAAAAGCGTCATTTTCATCAACTACTCTGAAACCACTGATGCAAATTCAACCAAACTTTACCGGAATGATGTACTAAAGGTCCTTAACAAAGATTGCTCATTTCGTTCCGTTCCGACAAAAAACATGGCCGCCAGCACGGAACTTATATTTAAGATTTGATACAATTGGAAAAATGTCATTTTCATCAACTCCCCTGAAACTACTGAAGCAAATTCAACCAAACTTTACAGGAATTACATAGGTTGCTAATTTCATTCTGATCCGACAAAAAGCATGGCCGCAAGCGCGGAACTTATATATAACATTTTACCCTATGATAAAAACCACTGAAGCAATTTAACTAAACTATAAAGGAAGGATGTATGGAAGGTTCTTTACAAACGTTTCTCATTTTGTTCTGAGGCGACAAACAACATAGCCACCAGCACAAAACATATATTTTACATTGGACCTAATGGGAAAAACATCAACTCCTCGGGAAAAAATGAAGCAAATTCAACCAAACTTTACAGAAAGGATGTATAGAAGATCCTTTACAAAGACAGCTCATTTCATTTCAATCCGACAAAAAACATGGCTACCATGCAGAACATCGAAAAATTTTTGTCAGGAATGATGTATAGAAGATCCTTTACAAAGACAGCTCATTTCATTTCAATCCGACAAAAACATGGCCACTTTGTTTCATGTGTATTAATTTTGTCAGGTGAGCGATAAGATAACAGATAACAGATAACAGATCGTGTACACGCGTGTTGCGACTGTCCTATCACATTATCGTTGCGTAACACATTTTGGGACTTAGTCATTGAAAACTTCGACTTACATCTCTTCCAGGAACTCGATCGTTATGATCACGAAACTTTGTACTGAATCCTTCTCGGAAAGAAACCAATAACGTCTCTTGAAGATAGCGAATCCTTAAATTTTTCAAAGCTTTGTCACTGTCATATTATTCAAAGCTCTGCGATGTACAATTGAGCGATAAACTGCAGTTATGCCGATGCATGATGCAGCTTAGAGAGGGCATTATTTTTTTATCATTATTGGCCCTAAATATTGATATTATATGAGAATTTATTGCATATGTATATATGTTTGATTATTCCTTGTAGTACGCGTGAGTTTGTCTCCCTCTGTGTGTGTGTGTGTGTGGATTGGTTAAGCGTCAGTGCATATATTATATATCATGTTTGTTGTACATATATACCTTTTTTCCTGCATGTTTTATGTTTTCCTGTGTTTTTGAGTATTTTTATTTTATATTATACATGTATTCACATATCTCATGCATTGAGGAAAGATATGAATGAATGAATGAATGTATGCTTTAATAAAACACGTTAATCACATCATTAATTACCTTTTGGAAATTACGATTTTAAATTCTACAGGTCATAAGTATTAAGATAACTATTAGTTTATTTTGATAATTATTAATTTATTTTATTAATAACACTTATAACCGTAAGAGTTGAGGAGGCATAACAACAATAAACAAAGCAAAAAAAAAAAAAAAATCATGCAGTAGGTTCACTCTCCTCGCGAAATACTTTGTACCTTCCCCTGTCAATTTATAAAATGTGATCACTGACTCTTAATTTCGTGAAATGGTTTCTATTTTCAATGTTTCAATATTTCCCAAATATGGTTGAAATTTCATCTTTTTTATATAATTCTATAAAAAAAACAATTTTTTTGTTTTCTGTTAGCTAACTTAAAAAAAAATAATGACTTATAGTCATCTTTAAGTACTTCTTCACATACTTCATAAATGTGTGTTTCATTGTATGAAAATTTAGATTTTTTATATATGTGACGTCAACATTAACTTTACTTCATATCTATTTTGTAAAAGGAAACGATTAGTATGACCCGTTTTGATGTAGCTGTTTTTGAGAGACTATATGCTTCATGTTATATTACAAGAACTGTAATGTTTATGATTTAATATACATAGTCAACAGATACTGCCAAAGTTCAGCTAGTCCTTAAATATTTACAGATTATTTTACCACACAACAAAATTTTATTTTTTTTAATTTGCTGGTTGGTGGGTTTTCAGAGGGTACTGCACACGTGGACATATATACGAGGACTACATTGTCATTTGACGAGGACTGAAAATTCAAACTTTGGCTTCTATGTTCCTTTTTGTTCAATAACTTTCACACAACACGGCAAATGACAGTCCTTTACGAAAACATGTAAAATAAAAATGAACAAGCAAGTTGCACGAAATATACTCTTGGTCATAAACATGGAATATTCGTATTTTCTGAGTCCGAATTTGAAGTTTGGAAGTTTTATGCACAAAAATGAGAGGATGAAAGTATAATATTTTTCTTTAAACATTGTTTTCTAACTGTGAAGTACAAAAGTCTCCGATTCTACGAATCTGTCAGATCACTCCTTCAACTCGTTCTGAAACCCACTTTTTGGTGAAAATAGGACATTTTTAAAATCAAATGTTGGGTATACATATATTTCTGAAAAATGCAGTTTCCGATGCCCATCGTGTACAAGAATGATGTAAAAATTAATTTCAGCGGTTTTTAGAGGCTAATTTGAATTTTTTGAAAACAAATAGCCCTTAAATATCTCAGGCATTTGTAGTAAAAAATATTCCATATTTATGACCAAGAGAATATACCTAAAAAACAGAGACAAATCAAAAATTAAAATACAAAATGAGAGTAACAAACAAACATACACATTAACAAAATAAAACAGACAAAACAAAGAAACAAACAAATAAAACAAACAAACAAAAACAACACCAGCAATAAAAGGAAAAAAAATCTAGCAAAAAAAACCAAAAAACCAAAAAACAAAACAAAACAAAAACAAGACGTAATAAAAAAAAATCAAAAGCAAAATCAAAATAACCCCTAATATCAACTTTTAATTAAAAATGCTTCATTGATAGAAACTATTTATATGTTTATGATATCATATTTATTTTTTAGGTTTTCCAAAAAGCTACGAATCTTGTACGAAAGTTTTTGATTGATATTCATGGTGATTTTAGGACTTGGAGCCACAGTGCTTATCGGATGGTTGCAGAAGAATACATGGATATAATGTCACATGACCAAGAATTTCTACAAGCTTTCCCTCGTGACTTGATGTTTGAACTGTAAATATCTTCATGATTTAGCAAAAAGTGAAATTCAATTGCGTGGTCAGAAAATTTGAAATATCTGTGCGTGGTCGTGAATTGGAATTTTGTATGACCCTGTCGCTAGTTGGTGGCAGGTTTTGCACTTGTTTTTGGTTTCTGGATGGTAACTCAAAGTTCCTCATCAGATCAAACCAACTCTTTTCACATTACATAATAACTTATCACATGTGAAGTAGGCCATGCTTACCTTTCGGAGCACCTGACGACACTCCTGTTTTTTAGGGGTTCACACTGTTAGTGCTTTAATTTTTGTGGCGTTTATTTAATATACTACTAAATATTTGTTTCGTCTTCGTCGTTTACGTTCTCTGTCTGTATGTAATCCTTATATTGCCATGCATTTTACATCTGTGATTTTGGCTCTTGCTTCGGTATTCATTTGCAGATTTTTAATTAATTCATTCATAAATTTATTTACAAGACATAACACTAATGATCTCTGTTGCTAAAATTTGACCAAAATTTCAAGAAAGTTTTGTTTTCCGGACAATAACTGGAGTATTCTCCATTGGATCAAAACCAAACTTGGAACACATACTTTTTATCACCAAAAAAAGACCCTATCGATTTCGGGGCTAGTGCCCGCAAGGTCAGGGTCACACTTCCTAAAAAAGGACAAAAATTAAAAATGATAGCTTGATTTTTATCCATCAGATCAAAACAAAACTAAGTCACATACTTACTTATAACTCAAGACAGAACCATTTTAGATTTTTACGTTGGTACCACTAAGGTCAAGGTCACAATTGCTAAAAATAGACTAACATTTCAAAACAGTTTTGGTTTCCGGATAAAAACATGAATATGTTCCATTTGATCAAATCAAATCTTGTCATATGCTTTCTAATGATTCAACTCAGATCCTTATCAATTTCGGGGTTGGTAATTCTATTTCAGTTTTTATACCCCGCCACACGTAGTGGCGTGGTATTATGTGATACCCTCAGTCGTATGTCCGTCCCCGAAGGTTTCCGACTGAGCGGAATTACATACAGTCTTCAAACTTGTTATGTAGCTTGTTCACCACAAAACTCAGGTCGAGTACGAATATGGGTTCAGAGGTCCAAGGGGTTCTGGAGTTATGCCCCTTGATACTTCGAAATTTTGTGAAACGTGGCGGGGTATCATGTAATCCACCATTACTATCTTAAGTTGTTAAGGTGGTTGGGGTGTCATAAACTGTGCATCCATCTTGCGCATCTGATGAAAATTTGAATTTACCATTAAAATGTTGTTAAAATGATTTTGAATAGTTTATTGATAATAGATAAAATGAAATAAGCAACATTTCTGCAACAAGCTTACAAAATATGTCACTTTTTGATAAATTCTTAATTTATTAATTGGAGATAATTGTAAAAAAAAATGATAAGGGAAAAATCACATGTTCATGAGTTTATAAATAAAATGGTCGTTGGCCCCTATTTTTTATTTCATATTTTCAAAGAGATTTCTTTAAGGTACTTTTTATTACATTTTCACCAAAATCAATCGTTTTATTCGTACAAAAATTTGTAAAGTTTGATTTTCTCCCTATATACACTATATCAAAAGGGTCAAAATCTTGATATATTTGGAAGCTTCTGGGGGAAAAACGAGTTCGGTGAACAACTGATTTTTTATCAAAATTTTGAAGCGAATGAAATAAACTTTCAATCGCAGAAAAATAAGAAAAATCTATCGTATGGTTTTTAGTTCCCGAACTAATTTAAAATAAAAGTGTTACGGACGGACGGACGGAATGACGGACGGACGGACGGACGGACGGACACCACCATCACTATATACCCTCCGCTTTTACAAAGCGGGGGTATAAAAAGACTGAAATTTTAAAAAAAAATCGTTTCCGGATGTAGCTTGATATCCTCTATTGGATCAAAACCTAACGTAGTCACATGCTTTACTATCACATAAGATAGAACCCTATTAAGGGTCAAGGTCACAGTGTCTGAAAATAGAGTAAAATTTTAGGAAAACTTTGGTTTTTTATGACAACTTAATTTTTTACCATTTGCTTTTATAGCAATTATGTTAGCACATCAACTTTGATTGACTTATCGTGATACTCCCCACGAACGAAGTTCAGGGGGTAAATAGGAATCACTCTGTCCGTCTGTCTGTCTGTCTGTGATGGAAACAATTTTTCGTAACAGTTTTCTCAGTAACAACTCATCACTGCAACTTGAAATTTTGTATGCAACTTTAACATGATGTCCTATACCGTAAGTAGAGATTACAGGATTGCCGGACATCTACTTCCTGTTTACCTACTTATTTAATTTTCGAGATCTTTTGTCAATCGCAGAAAATTTTCGTAACAGTTTTCTCAGCAACTACTCATCACTATAACTTGAAATTTTGTATGCAAGTTTAGAATGATGTCTTATACTGTAAGTAGCGATTTTAGGATTGCCGACTATCTACTTCCTGTTTACCGGGAATTGTGCAATTATAACTATTTTAGTGACAAATTATATTGGGGATCTTCTACATGGGGAGTGGGGG
>MJUU01042650.1:0-11968 GCA_002080025.1 Modiolus philippinarum
AACGTATTGTACATACCAGTATGGTTGATGTGGGCAATGTCAGTAAGCGGCAATGGACTTTAACCGTTCTACCTAACCAAGTTGCTCATGCATAAAATGTAGGTCAGAGACAGCATCCGAAGCATGCATTCAAGTCCTCATCCCAAAATGCATCATACATACCAGTATGGTTGATGTGGGCCATGTCAGTATGCGGGAATGGACTTTAACCACTCTACCTAACCAAGTCGCTCATGCCTAAAATGTAGGTCAGAGACAGCATCCGAAGCATGCATTCCAGTCGTCTTCCCAAAATGCATCGGGCATACCAATATGGTTGATGTGGGGCATGTCAGTAAGCAGGAATGGGCATTAACCATTCTTCATAACTGGACGCAGACACCGATGCGGACGCTAGGGGTATCACATAAGCCTCCCTCACTTCGTTAGGTTAGCTAAAAATTGCACAATGAAAAATCCTTGACAATATGCACATCTACATATGATGTCCTTTATACATACAAAGTTTCATGAAAAGATACAGAGGAGTTGCGCTTGCAGATCTGGCAGCTGCCTGCCTGCCCAATGGCTGTACATCACCATTCTAATAACTGGATTTCCCTTAAAGAGAAAACTGGTTTAAAAACCCCATTTAAATCCAAAAAATAATAAATATTTTACAACCCAATATATAAAAACATGCAATTTAAATCTTTAAAAAAATAATAATAAAGGAGCATGATACAACCACTGCATCTCATCCACTGAAATTTTAACAAGTGTAAACTAAAATGAATGTGGACACAGTAATTTGCTGGACACAATAAGGACCTTGACACATAAATTAACTGGATACAAACTAGAGAAAATAAAAATTCACCCTTTTAATCCCTTATTAATAGGATATTGTAAGAGCTAAGTAAAATCTAGTGACTTCCAACTAAAAGCTTACATCAAGAGAAATCCGAAGAAAAAATCAGATCGAAATACAATGAAAAATTTTTGAAATATTGCAATTTGGCCCCTTTGACTCCTTATAGCTTCGGAGACCATAAGAACTACGCAAAATCTATTACCATACTACTTAGAACTTACAATGAGAATAATCCAAAGAAAAAAAATCCCATCAAAATCTAATGAAAAATAAAGATTTCACATATTTCTAATAATTGCAATTTTGGCCCCTTGACCCCTTATAGCTAGGAAATGGCAAGAGTTACATCATATCTGTTGACATGTCTCTGAAAGCTTGCAATGAGAGGAATCCATCGAAAAAAAATCCCATCAAAATCTGATGCAAAATAAAGATTTCACATATTTCTGAAAATTGCAATTTTGGTTCCTTTGACCCCTTATAGCTCAGAAACGGTAAGAGCTATGCCAAATCCGTTGACAAACTACTGTAAGCCTACAATTATAGGAATCCAAAGAAAAAAATCCCATTGAAATTAGATGAAAAATTAAAATTTTAGGTAATCCACATGTTTTCAATTTTGGCCCAATTGGGCCCTCATAGCTTGGAAAGGAAACAAGTTATCAAAAATCTAATAGTGCAGTGCAATATTAATTTTTCATAAGGAATCCATTTCAAAAAACTGCATCACAGTCGTACTAAAAATAAACTAGAGGCTCACATGAGCCTGTATCGCTCACCTGGTGACTGGTTTTATTCATCGTCACCAATAGACCACCCATTCATACTATAAATCAGTTCACCACTGCAGGCGGCCATCTTGGATGAGATGCGAACCTGCTGGACATACGTAGAAATTGTAGTTCTGGAAAACCTCAACACTTTTGCAATTCACATTTAACCTTTATCTCAAACAGTTTTTGAAATGAAAGTAAAAACGTTAAAAAATTGAGAAAATTCAAAGAAAAAGTGGCAATAACTCCTATGTGGGTTGTCAGATTTTCTTCAAAATTGCAGGACATGTAGATCTTACTATGCTGACCATTTTTGTTACATAAACTTCACTTCTATCTTCTACCATTTTCAATATATAAGACTAAAAGTAACGAAAAACTGAAATTTTTACGGAAAAGGGGCAATAACTCCAAGACAGGTAAACAGATATTCTTCAAAATTGCAGGGCAGGTAGATCTCATCATGCTGATCATTTTTACTCTATCAGAATTTTGATATCTGTAATGCTTTTCGAGTAATTTGCAAAAAACAGCAATTTACCCCCATGTTCTATTTTTAGTAACAGCAGCCATGTTGTTTGGTCTACGGTCATAAAAATCACAAACTTGAAAGAGTATACCCTGGTGATGATTCAGGCCAAATTTGGTTAGTATTAGCCTAGTAGTTTCAGAGGAGAAGATCTTTGAATAAAAGTTAACGGAGGGACGACTGATGCCGAGTGATGGCAAAAGCTCACATGGCCTTTGGCCAGGTGAACTAAAAATAAAATTTTTGAAAATCGCCCCTTTTGGGCCCATTTATTATGTAAACAGTAAATGCCACGCAAAATCTGTTGCATGCCTTAGATTGGATACACTGAAAGAAATCCCATCAAAATCTGATAAGCAATAAATATTCTGCAGCCCAATATATGAAAACACCCAAATTGGCCCTTTTCTTAAAAATGGGCGGGGCCAGAATACCCAAAACCAATCCCAGCCTTTCTTTGTGCCAAGGAACATAGTATTAAAATTTCATATGGATTGATCAACTATAACTTAAGTTATGCCACGGAAACTAAGTGTCTACAGACGCCGGTGACAACGCCGCCAGTATCATACCAATATATGACCTCAAAATTTTTTGCGGTCATATAAAAACGGGCGGGCAACAATACCTTAAAGCAATTCCATCTTTGCATTTGTGCCAAGGAACATTGTATTTAAATTTCATAAGGATTGGTCGATCAAAACTCAGTTATCACACAAAAACAAAGAGTCTTCAGATGTCGTGCTGCCAGTATCATACCAATGTACAACTCAAAAAATTTTTGAGGTTGTATAAAAATGGGCATTTTAATTTCTTGGCTTTGAATATTTTCCTGTAGGGACCAACATCAAACTATGATTCCATTTGGCAGCCATCTTCAATGAAGCACAGACTTTGAATGTGATTTCCTATATGATCTAGAGTGAAGTCATCTTTATAGGGTGATGACTTGCCAGAAAAACTTTTAGGAGACTGCAAAGAACAATTGTGACCAAATAAGATTTAAGCTGGCCCTAGTTTCAGAGGGGGTCTTTGAATGCAAAGACAGACTATAAATGCTGAATAATAGCAAAAGCTCATAATGCCTATAGCCAGAAGAGCCAAAAATAGCAATGATATAATGTTGAATGACAAAAATTTTCCACATAATGAAGAACTATATTCAACTCTAAATAGTCCGAGTTTTGTGGTCATTCAGGTAGCTGCTGTAAAAGGGGGAATTTTCGCGAAGGATTCATTTTCACTAATTTTGCGATCAGCACAAATTCGTGAAATTTCCCCTCGCGTAATTTGTTTTTCATTAGAAACATAACGAAAGGTACATGTAAGTGAGAATTGCGAAAATAAAACCTCACAAATAGGTTTATAAAGCAGAAATGCAAAATTTAAATCATGCGAAAATATCCCCTTTTACAGTATGTTTCTTGATAAAAAGAACTTTATAACAGATGACAGACAAACAGGGAAGTGAATCCTTTATGTCATTTTACTTGGTTTAACAGGAAAACTCACGATTCTTTTTCTCTGTTTTATTATAACACTTCTGTTTACAAAGATTTTGATCAATTTAGCACCTAGGCCTAAGCCCATCATACAAACAAAAATTATTCTCTTCATTCTTTGATACAATCCAAAATAAAAATCTTATTCAGTCTTCTTGCATTCATTCAATCTATCAAATAATCTTTAAAAATTCATACAAACAAAAATATAATGCCAGCATCATATAGCTAACAGTTAGTCCTGGTTAGCCTTATCTCTACAAACAAATCCTTCAGGTATATTCACTTGAGCAACCGGCAATAAAAAAATCACTCTATTTCTGCTGATAGAATAAGATGCCATTCGTAAGAGAATTTTACACTTCATCCTATTTGTGATGGGACAAGGGGCCATGCCGGGGGAACTTTACTGACTATCTGTTTCATCTGATTTTTTATCTTGATAAACTGCCTTTTGAATTCTATTCCATCTCCCTAGAAAAGAAAAAAACATGATTAATCAAGCAAAAAATTGTACAATTCTCATTCTTATTTCAGAAATAAGAAACAAACTTTAATTAAAATACTTTATTGCATGTATATATTATTACATCATGAACAGATGCGAAAGTTGCATGATGCGCCCGACGTCACCCCTTCAAAACTTTAGTGATTTAGTTAAGGGGTTCTCAATTAAGAAACACCTATAACTTCCTAATTAAGTTTGATATCTCTTTAAAAAATCAATCTACAAAGTTTGAAGGGAGCTGATGAAAGTACTATTCAGTTAGAGTTTAAAACGTTAAAAATTGCCCTAAATTTGATGAAAAAAGTCCTATAGCTCTTGCAAGAAATATAGAAATTTCATGAAAAAACACACAGATTGTAAGGCCATCATACCTAATACCTCTACAAAGTTTGAAGAAAATTGGCCAACGGGTTGTCAAATTAGAGCATGACATGTAAAAAAATTTGACAAATAAAATCCTATAAATCTTGCAAGAAAAATTGAAATTTTAAATAAAGTATACAGATCATGAGGCCATCATACCAAATACCTCTACAAAGTTTGAAGTGAATCAGCCAAATGGTTATCAAGTTAGAGCATGACATATGAAACAGACGGACACTCGGACATCGGTGGTGTCATTAGATTGGTGTATAAAAACAATCAGTTTTATCGATTCAAAGTCTTCACTTTATCATTTTAAGAAACAGTCGCAGCACTAGAGGATGATCATCAAAATACCACTTGGAAGAAAACTAAACTAGAAGAAAGGGCCCCACCCCCTTGCGTGTCCCAAAAACCTGTTTGCGGAATTTCATGGAAATCATAAATCAATTTTTGGGGAAAAACATAAATAACAAAATCCTAAGTTATAGTAAATTTAGTTTCTGTATATGGCCATTTTAACAACTTATGTCTCATCTGTTCAAATCAGGTTAAAACATTAGAAAAATATATGGTTATTTCAAGTAATCATACTACATAGAGCTAATTCTCAGAATATGCACTTCTTCATATAAAAGCGAAGTTTTTACCCCAAAATCATTTTCCAATTTTCCTCAAAAACGAAAGGGAGCTTCCTTTGGTCAATTTCAGCCTTTAGTATCAAAATCAAAAAGTTAACGTACAGAGGGTATACCATAATACGTCCGTCTTTCGATGGGCGTATAAAAAGGAACGTTTTTCCCAAAAATCATTTTCCGATTTTCCTCAAAAACGAAAGGAAACTTCCTTTGGTCAAGTTCAACCTTGAGTATCAAAATCATTAAAAAATCGTTAAAATCCCTGAAGGCAATCTCATGTTATCATTCGACAAAGAGCTAATATGCACTTTGTCAAATAAAAATGAAGTTTTTCCCAAACATCATTTTCCAATTTTCCTAAAAAAAACAAATGGGAATTTCCTTTGGTCAAGTTCAACTCTGTCTGAGTACAAAAATCATAAAAATAGGTCAAGGCAATTTTGAGTTATTGTACGACATAGAAAAAGCTGACAGACAGACGGACAGACATACGGACCTACAGGCTGATTACTATAGGGCGCCGCCATTTCATGGCGGGGCCCTAAAAATGCTTTTTGAAACTTAAATCATCAAAACTAATTTTTAGAGGTAAGACCTACATTTATATTTACTACTGGTGTTAAACTTAGTTATACCTTTTGCTTAAAGTTGAAAAATAAATTAAAATTATGCTGTTGGTAAGTTTATTTCAAAATGCGTTCCTACCCACCTGTATATTGTTTCCTGGAAAATCCCTTACCTAATTTTCTACACAAGTTAATGGTTTGAAAGTTTCAAGATATATATCTTAGGAATTTCTGAAATTGGTCTGAATTAAATATGCAATATAGATGAGTAAATATATAAATTAAGTTAATTTAACTCATGTTAGAGAGTACAAAAATATGTAGTATGAAAATTAAGTGCATGTAATACACTGTAATACACTGGTGAATATTTCCCATCACTACCTCTGCTTTGATTGTTAGTCTTCATATTCAGTTTATATTGTTCACTGTGACAACTATTAAAGAGACAGGAAATATTTATCTGAATTGATTCTGATATTTTTATTTCCTACCTTTGACAATCTGAAATCTAACAATAAATTTTCTCCCATCTCCATCAGACAAGCCTTGAATACTAAAGCTACATTTCTTCTATCCTTAGTAGATATAGTTACCTGAAATATAGTCTTAATGATCAATTTTGATTCAAAAAAATAAAGGGAATAGAACATGTTTCATGAAAATTGCAGTATGTCTTTAATGCAAGTTTATTGCAACTTTGGTTGCGAATTTTTATGCTCCTTTTATGATCATATTTTTAATGTAAATACATGTTCAAAGATGTACAACTATAATGGCACATTTGTTCAGAATGAAAACTAATTGTTAATATTGAATATTGTACTTTACTCTAGATTTAAGCCATCTAGTGTTTTTCTGAAACATTATTTAGTCTTGACCTTTGAAAAAGATGGCATAAAGCCTTGCAGCTGTTTGTGAAAGGAGTCAAAGAATCTGCTTTTGATCGCATTTATCTTTGTTCCATGCATTGCCTTTTTTTAGACTTTAAGCACAACTACAAGAAAGTGCACAACTTATGGTCTTCTCTTGATCTCCAGAAACACACCGATAAACAAATCTGTTGAAGATTTTAATGTCAGATCATGCCCTCTGGATATGAATTGTTAAGGTTATGTGTATTGCTTAGTTCTTTATTGATACGATACTGTATCTAGAGGCTCACATGGGCCTATATCGCTCACCTGAAGACCAGTTTTATTCATTGTCACCAAAAGACCACCCATTCATACTATAAATCAGTTCACCAGATGTTACAGTTTCAATCTTGGATGAGGTACAAAAATCACAAACTTTGAAAGGGACCACTCAAAGACAATTGTAACCAAGTTTGGTTCCAACTGACTCAGTAGGTTCAGAGAAGACATTTGAATGCATTTCCCATAGGGTCCCTATGTTAAACCATGTTCCACGCTGGCAGCCATCTTGGATAAGGTACGATGTAAAATCACATGCTTTAAAGGGGACCACCCAAGGAGTATTGTGACAAAGTTTCGTTCAATTTGGCTAGGTAGTTTAAGAGGACAAGACCTTTAGATGCATTTCCCATAGGGTCCCTATGTTAAACTATGTTTCCTGCTGGTGGCCATCTTGAATGAGGTATGAACATAAAAATCACAAACTTTCAAGGGGGCCACCTAAAGACTATTGTGACCAAATTTGGTTCCAATTAGTTCAGTAGTTTCAGAAAAGAAGATCTTTGAATATATTTCCCAAAGGGTCCTATGTTAAACTATGTCCCATGCTGGCAACCATCTTGCATAACAATCACAAACTTTAAAGTGGACCAGCCAAGGACAATTGTATCAAAGTTTGGTTCCTATTGGCTTATAGTGGTTTCAGGAGAAAAGACCTTTGAATGCATTTCCCACAGGGTACTTTTGTTAAACTATGTTCCACAATGGCGGCCATCTTGGTGAGGTGCAAACATAAAAATCAAAAATTTAAAAGGGGACCATCCAAGGGCTATTGTGACAAAGTTTGGTTCTAATTTGTTAAGTAGTTTCAGCAGAGCAGATCTTTGAATGCATTTCCCATAGGGTCCCTATTTTAAACCATGTTCCCTAGTGGCAGCCATCTTGGATGAGATGCGAACCTGCTGGACATATGTAGAAATTGTAGTCCTTGAAAAGCTCAAAACATTTGCAATTCACATTTAACTTACATCTCAAACAGTTTTTGAAATAAAAGTAAAAACAATATAAAATCATGAATATTCAAGGATAAAGGGTCAATAACTCCTATGTGGGTCTGACATCAGATTTTCTTCAAAATTGCAGGACATGCAGATTTTACTATGCTGACCATTTTTGTAATTTAAACTTCACTTCTATCTTCTACCATTTTCAATATATAAGACTTAAAGTAACCCAAAAAAAAAAAGATTTTACGGAAAGGGTGCAATAACTCCAAGACAGGTTATCGGATATTCTCCAAAATTGCAAGGCAGGTAGATCTCATCATGCTGATCATTTTTATCCCCATGTCAGATTTTTGATATCTGTAACAGTTTTCTAGTAATTTGCAAAAAACGTCAATTTACCCCCTATGTTCTATTTTTAGTAACAGCAGCCATGTTATTTGGTCTATGGATATAAAAATCACAAATTTGAAAGTGCATACCCTGGTATTGATTCAGGCCAGGTGAACTAAAAATGTTGTTTTTCTGTGGGTTTATTTTGTAATTTTTTTTAGAAAAACTATTCATTATGGGATCATTTTGTGGATTCTCGACTGTGCTGTCATATTCAATCAGTTATTCATAACCTTCACATTGCATTATTTTAACTGTTATTAGCTGAAACCCAATTACTGGCAAACCAAAGTGTCAACTAATACGATTGTCTCTATATATAAACTTCTCTTTTTTCTACACCAATGGATATTCATAAAATTCTTCAGAAAAGATGGATGCATGTAATTTGTATAGTCTTACCATTCCTGGCGAGTTTTTCTTCCAGTTATAGCCTAATTGTTGTAAAACTTTATCCATTTCTACATAAGTTTCATCTCTGTCTGTCTTAACAAAGAATCGAGTCATTCTTCTTACTAGTTTCTGCATTGGAGTCTGAAGCAAAAATTTACCATAATAAATTAATAGCATTTTATACGGTATATCTTTTAATACACCATATGTACATTTTCTGTTAATTACCGCATAAGTGGTTATTTTCACAGGTATTTCATTTTCTCTTTATTTGCACTTACGCCTATGTCATGAAAAAATGCATGCCGTGAGATACAGTTTAAATGAGTCTGTATACTGCAAGTGATAAGAAATCGCAAATATACAAGTCCATGGAAATAAATCAACAATGTGCATGTAAATTTTTACAAGACCCTACATTTGTTCTAGACACAATATTGTCTCAATATTTTGGTTGGCTTTGATAAAGGGCAAACTTGCATTGTGATATCTACATACATATAAATGTACAAATATATAATGTATAGGAATAGATTTGAGGATTTTTCCCAGTTTCAATATGTTTAACCAATTTTTAATCTTAATAACAGGATGAATATGTCAGAGTGAGATGGTAAATGCTGCATTGATGTGTAGATGCAACATGAGTAACTGGCTTAATTAATAATCCAACTCTGGATCCCTCTAAACAAAGGGCCACAACACACATGTAAACTTTTGAAGTTTCACATGTTTATTCTTCAAAGTCTAACTACAAAACTTTTATTTTCACTTTGATCTTCCAATACACTTTTCATTTTATAGTGTTTACTCTTTATTTTTATTGAGGGATAGTTTACAGGCAAAAGTACCCTGAATTACCCTACCTGTGATATTAGTGTACCCAAAAACTGTACTTATGATGAAATACAGTCAGACTTCCATGGCTCAAACACTTAAGGGACTACAAACGCCTAAGAGACCACAAACACCTAAGGGACTACAAACACCTAAGGGACCACAGACACCTAAGGGACTACAAACACCTAAGGGACCACAAACACCTAAGGGCCCATAGACACCTAAGGGACTACAAACACCTAAGGGACCACAAACACCTAAGGGACCACAGACACCTAAGGGACTACAAACACCTAAGGGACCACAAACACCTAAGGGACACCTAAGGGACCACAGACACCTAAGGGACCACAAACATCTAAGGGACCACAAACACCTAAGGGACCACATACACCTAAGGGACCACAGACACCTAAGGGACCACAAACACCTAAGGGACCACAAACACCTAAGGCACCACAAACATCTAAGGCACAACAAACACCTAGGGCACCACAAACACCTAAGGCACCACAAACACCTAAGGGACTAGAAACACCTAAGGGACCACAAACACCTAAGGGACCACAAACACCTATGGGACTACAAACACCTAAGGGACCACAAACGGCACCTAAACACCCAAGGGACTAGAAACACATAAGGGACCACAAACACCTATGGGACTACAAACACCTAAGGGACCACAAACACCTAAGGGACCACAAACACCTAAGGGACTACAGACACCTAAGGCACCACAAACACCTAAGGGACCACAAACAACTAAGGGGCCACAAACACCTAAGGCACCACAAACACCTAAGGGACCACAAACACCTAAGGGACCACAAACACCTAAGGCACCACAAACACCTAAGGGACTACAGTAATCTAATGGAACAATAACTAGAGGCTCACATGAGCCTGTATCGCTCACCTGGTCACTGGTTTTATTCATTGTCACCTAAAGACCACCCATTCATACTATAAATCAGTTCAGCAGATGTTACATTTTCATTCTTTGATGAGGTACAAACTAAAAATCACAAACTTTGGGAGGGATCACCCAAAGACAATTGTAACCAAGTTTGGTTCCAATTGGCTCAGTAGATTCAGAGGAGAAGACATTTGAATGCATTTCCCATAGAGTCCCTATGTTAAACTATGTTCCACGCTGGCGGCCATCTTGGATGAGGTAAGAATGTAAAAATCACAAACTTCAAAGGGGACCACCCAAGGACTATTGTGACCAAGTTCAGTTCAATTTGGCTTGGTAGTTTCAGAGGAGAAGATCTTTGTATGCATTTCTCATAGGGTCCCCATGTTAAACTGTGCTCCACGCTGGCATCCATCTTGGATGAGGTACAAATGCAAAAATCACAAACTTTAAAGGGGACCATCCGAGGACTATTGTGACAAAATTTGGTCCCCATTGGCTCAGTGGTTTCAGAGCAGAAGATCTTTGAATGCATTTCCCATAGGGTCCTATGTTCCCCGCTGGATGCCATCTTGTTGGATGAGATGCGAATCTGCTGGACATATGTAGAAATTGTAGTTCTGGAAAACCTCAACACTTTTGCAATTCACTTTTAATTGTTACCTCAAACAGTTTTTGAAATAAAAGTAAAAACGTTCAAAAATTGTGAAAATTCAAAGAAAAAGCTGCAATAACTTGTATGTGGGTTGTCAGATTTTCTTCAAAATTGCCGGACATGTAGATTTTACTATTCTGACCATTTTTCTAATAAAAACTTCACTTCTATCTTCTATCAATTTCAATATATAAGACCAAAGGTAACGAAAAACTGAAAATTTTACGGAAAAGGGGCAATAACTCCAAGACGGGTAAACGGATATTCTCCAAAATTGCAGGGCAGGTAGATCTCATCATGCTGATGATTTTTACTCCAAACAGAATTTTGAAATCTGTAATGGTTTTCGAGTAGTTTGCAAAAAACAGCAATTTACCCTATGTTCCATTTTTAGTAACAGCGGCCATGTTGTTTGATCTACTGACATAAAAATCACAAACTTGAAAGACCATACCCTGGTTATGATTCAGGCCAAGTTTGGTTAGTATTGGCCCAGTAGTTTCAGAGGAGAAGATCTTTGAATAAAAGTTAACGGACGGACAGATGGACGACGGACGCCGAGTGATGGCAAAAGCTCACATGGCCTTTGGCCAGGTGAGCTAAAAACAGTTCAAGCTAGAGAGGTTTTTGAGTCATAGAGGTTAAATGATGTTTGAGCCATCAAACTTCAACTGTACTGTATCTGTAATGATCCTGGTAAAAATTAAAACCCTAATTGCGATGATTCTTGTGTACTCCTAAATACCCAACTTATGATGATCCTTGCCTACCTTGAAACAGCATGCCCACTGCTCTTTTCAGTTAGGGTCACATGCACCCTTTGAATTTGCATTTGGAGGTACAGGGTGTTTTTGAGGGTACAAACACATACCAGTATCTTTACTTTGCTACTTAAA
>MJUU01042651.1:9906-20216 GCA_002080025.1 Modiolus philippinarum
AGTTAACATCTGGAAACCAAAAATTTAGCAATTTTGACAATTAAAAAGGGGCATTACTCTGGCAAAAATGGTCGAAAATTAGTCATTATCGAACTTGACCTAGATTTTCATAAGATACACTTACATACCACAGCAAACTTCAATCCGACTTTTCGTTCACAAGTTATCATCTGGAAACCAATTCGGGACACACGGACAGACGCACGGACGGACGGACGGACAGACAGACGGACGCTGCCCATTTCTATAGTCCCCTTCGACGAAGCGTCGGGGGACAATAATTCTGAAAGGGGACCATCCAAGGACCATTCCATCAAAGTTTGGTTCCAATTGGCCAAGTAGTTTCAAATGAGAAGATTTTTCATTGTTTTTCCCATAGGGTCCTATGCTAAAACTATGTCTGCTGGTGGCAGCCATCTTGGACAGACCTCGGGTCCAACAGATACAATTCTGAAAGGGGACCATCCAAGGACCATTCTATCAAAGTTTGGTTCCAATTGGCCAAGTAGTTTGAGACAAGAAGATTTTTCATTGTTTTTCCCATAGGGTCCTATGTTAAAACTATGTCCGCTGATGGCGGCCATCTTGGATGGACCTCGGGTCCAACGGTTACAATTCTAAAAGATGACCACATAAGGACCATTCCACCAAAGTTTGGTTCCAATTGGCCAAGAAGTTTCAGAGGAGAAGATTTTTAATGATTTTTTTGCCAAATTTTCTATTTTTAGTCATGGCGGCCATCTTGGTTGGCACCCGGGGTCGTCGGAAATATAATTCTGAAAGGGGACCACCCAAGGACCATCCCTGCCAAGTTTGGTCCAAATTGGCCAAGTAGTTTCAGAGGAGAAGATTAAAATGCAAAAAGTTAACGGACGACGACAGACACTTCATGGTAGCAAAAGCTCGCCCTGCAAATGCAGGTGAGCTAAAAACTTATGATCTACAGTAGCTGAGAAAAATATAACAAAAATTTTGTACATGAGCACTATATAAGGAAGTAGGTGTCAGATGGATCTCAAAATGCATCCAACAATACAGCATACCGATATGAAGCTTGAATAAAAATATAAGGAAGCTATGATTCATAGTAGCTGAGAAAAATGTTACGACAATTTTGTACATGAACACTGTCAGAAAATTTGTTTCCTCAGCAAACAGGAAGTAGATGACAGATGGATCTCAAAATGCATCCCCCATACCAATTTAAAGCATGAAGAAAAATACCAGGAAGCTATGATTTACAGTAGCTGAAAATTTACAAAAATTTTGTTCATGAGCACTTTATCAGAAAATTCAGTTTCTCAACAAACAAGAAGTAAATGTCTGATGGATCTCAAAACGCACCCCACAATACATCAAACCAATATGAATCTTGAAGCAAAATTTCTGGAAGCTATGATTAACAGAAGTTGAAAAAAAAATTACGAAAATTTTGTATATGTTCTTCCTATATGTGGAGATTTTAAGTTCAGGCCAAATAGGAAGTAGATGCTCAATGGTCTAAATTGGCACAGTGGTTTCAGTGGAGAAGATTAAAATTTAAAAAGTTTAAGATAACAATGGATGGACAATGGATGCCAATTGGTAGCAATAGCTTACATGACCCTTTCAGTCAGGTGAACTAAAAAACTGCCCATGGCTGACAGACAAAAACACATCATAGGTTACTCATCGACCATATTTGGTTATTCTAGGTGAAAAGGTTCTTGAGAAAAACATACTTTATTATAGTTTATGCAGCCGTTGCCAACTCTTAATTAGAGGCTCAACTGATTTAAGCGCCATCAAGTGTTCACAAATGTCTGTTAAAAGTCGGGACTTCCAGTCCAGCATACTTATATTTGGAAATATGGGTTTAGAGGAAAATACAAACTAGAGGCTCAGACACTGAGCCTGAATCGCTCACCTGACAAAATGCTTACAACAGGTGATGAAAGTGTTGTTTATCCCATAGGATTTTATGTTAAAACATGTTCTGTGCTGGCAGTCTTGTTTTTTATCAGATCAAAACAATATAAGCAATCTTAGTTTGACTGAATTTGCTTCAATAATTTAAGAGTATGTAATGAAAAAATGTTTTAAATTATGGGAACCATTCTTAATCAAATTCGATGCTGGGAGCTATTTTCTTTGTCGGATCCCAGCAAAATAAGAAATCTTTGTAAAGGACCTTCCATACATCATTTTTGTAATTTGCTTGAATTTGCTTCAGAGGAGATGTGGAAAATGGTGTTTTTCCCATAGGATCCTATGTTTAACCCAAGTTCTGTGCTGGCGGCCATGTTTTTTGTCAAATCCAAAACAAATTAGCAATCTTGGTAAAGGACCTTTAGTACATCATTCCTATAAAGTTTGGTTGAATTCGCTTCAGCAGTTTCAGAGCAGAAGATGAAAATGTAAATTTCCCATAGGGCCAATGTTAAACTAAGTTCCATGCTGGTGGCCATGTTTTTTGTCGAATCGGAATAAAATGAGCAATCTTTGTAAAGGACCTTCAGTGCATCAATCCTATAAAGTTTGGTTGAAATTGCTTCAGCAGTTTCAGAGGAGTTTATGAAAATGACATTTTTCCCATAGGTCCTATGTTAAACCCAAGTTCCGCGCTGGCAGCCATGTTTTTTATCGGATCGGAACGAAATGAGCAATATTCAGAAAGGACCTTCCATACATCATTCCTGTAAAGTTTGGTTGAATTTGCTTCAGAGGTTTCAGAGAAGAAGATGAAAATGTGAATTTCCCATAGGGCCAATTTGTTAAACTTTGTTCCGTGCTGGCGGCCATTTTTTTTGTCAAATCAGAATAAAATGGGCAATCTTTATAGAGGACATTTAGTACATCATTCCTGTCAAGTTTGGTTGAATTTGGCTCAGCATGCAGTATCAGAAGAGTTGATGAAAATGTGAATTTTCCCCATAGGGTCCTATGTTAAACCTAAGTTCCGAGCTGGCGGCCATGTTTTTATCGAATTGGAACGAAATGACAATCTTTGTAAAGGACCTTCCATACATCATTCCTGTCAAGTTCGGTTGAATTAGCTCCAGTCGTTTCAGAGCAGAAGATGAAAATGTACATTTCCCATAGGGCCAATGTTAAACTAAGTTCTGAGCTGGCAGCCATGTTTTTTGTTGAATTGGAATAAAACGAGCAATCTTTGTAAAGGACCTTTAGTACATCATTCCTGTAAAATTTGGTTGAATTTGCTTCAGCAGTATCAGAGGAGTTGATGAAAATGTGATTTTTCCCATAGGGTCCTATGTTAAACCTAAGTTCCATGCTGGCTGCCATGTTTTTTATCAGATCAGAACGAAATGAGCAATCTTTGTTAAGGACCTTCCATACATCATTCCTGTAAAGTTTGGTTGAATTCGCTTCAGTAATTTCAGAGCAGAAGATGAAAATGTAAATTTCCCATAGGGCCAATCTTAAACTAAGTTCCGTGCTGGTGGCCATGTTTTTGGTCAAATCAGAATAAAATGAGGAATCTTTGTAAAGGACCTTCAGTGCATCAATCCTGTAAAGTTTGGTTGAAATTGCTTCAGCAGTTTCAGGGGAGTTGATGAAAATGTGAATTTTCCCATAGGGTCCTATGTTAAACCTAAGTTCCGCGCTGGCAGCCATGTTTTTTATCGGATCGGAACATAATGAGCAATCTTTGTAAAGGACCTTCCATACTTCATTCCTGTAAAGTTTGGTTGAATTTGCTTCAGTGGTTTCAGAAGAGAAGATGAAAATGTAAATTTCCCGTAGGGCCAATGTTAAACCAAGTTCCGTGCTGGCGGCCATTTTTTTTTGTCGAATCAGAATAAAATTAGCAATCTTTGTAAAGGACCTTCAGTGCATCAATCCTGTAAAGTTTGGTTGAAATTGCTTCAGCAGTTTCAGATGAGTTGATGAAAATGTGAATTTTCCCATAGGGTCCTATGTAAAACCTAAGTTCCGCGCTGGCGGCCATGTATTTTATCAGATCGGAACGAAATGAGCAATCTTTGTAGAGGACCTTCCATACATCATTCCTGTATAGTTTGGTTGAATTTGCCTCAGTGGTTTCAGAGGAGAAGATGAAAGTGTGAAAAGTTAACGGACCGACGCCGGACGACGGACGCCAAGTGATGAGAATAGCTCACACTGACCCTTTGGGTCAGGTGAGCTAAAAAAATGTATTTTTGTAATATCAGCCAACACGAAACAAGAATTGCCTATGGCGACCATATTTGTAGTCCCATCCAGACGAAATGAGTAAATTTTGTAAAGAACCTCCCATAGATGCTTCCTGTATAGTTTGGTTCCATATGGCCAAGAAGTTTCAGGAGATTTTTTAAATATTAGATAATCAGAAACAAGAATTGCTTGTGGCAGCCAAATTTCTAGTCCGATGGGGATAAAATGAGGAAACTTTGTAAAAGATGCTTCCTGCTATGTTTTTTTCCATTTGGCCAAGTAGTTTCAGAGGAGAAGATTTTTGAAATACAGTGAAACCTGTCTAAAATGAACCCGGATAAAACCGAAAACCTGTGTATACCAAACATCTGATTCAGTCTCTAGATTTAAGAATCTATACAACCTCGAAGTTTCGATATGAACCTAGTGGTCATATTATTACAGGGGACCTTACCATCGTCCAGGACCGAGAGGTGAAAGCCTTCCTTCAAAAGAGACCTAAATATCGTCCTCCTTCAAAGACCAATTGGAAGGAATGCCGTGAAGTCATTGATAAGGCCGTCCACTCTTTCTGTAAAAAGTGGTGTAAAAGAGAGAACGCAGATAAAAAATCATTAGATTCTTTCATTAGTAAATGCATGGAAATTGTCAATATTCGAATTAAACATTTTGAAACTCATTACAAACAGCAGGATACCATCCCTTCTATTTCAAGAATTAAATGCAAGTTAAAAGATTTGGAAAAAGAATATATATTGTTCTGGCAGATAAAGCAGCCAAATAATGTGGTGGTTGTTTGACGTAAATTTTACATCCAAGTACTTCGGAATGAAATTACCAACTCAAATACATTCCAAGCTACGACGTCAACAGAAACACAAATAATTGATGATCATGTGATAACTACCGCCCAGTTAAAAGCAACTTCTGACTATAAAAATGTTCCAACTATGTATTGGCTTCCTAAACTTCACAAAAATCCTTTCAAATTTAGTTTTATTTCGGCATAGAGTAAATGTTCCACTACACGCATTTCTGTTTTATTGACCAGTGCCCTTACTACCATAAAAAATCTCGTCATCAATTTCAGCAACAAATGTTATGAGTACAGTGGAATTAACTACTTTTGGAGTGTAAAAAATTCGGTGGAAGTTTTGGACATACTTCAGTCTGTTAATGAAACATAATACACCTCAGTAGACAGCTATGATTTTTCTACCCTTTATACAACATTACCGCATACACTTACATGACTTATCAAACAGAAATTTTCATATTTGATCAAATGGTCCTTCAAAAACTCAGGATGTACTTACATTTGTTGCAATAACTTTATCGTTTTTCAGTGATGACAAACATGACAAATATACTAACTGGACTTGTCAGGATATGATAAAAGCTTTTAATTTTCTACTTGATAATATTTATGTTCGTTTCTGTGATACAGTCTATCGACAACAAATAGGTATTCCTATTTATGTTCGTTTCTGTGATACAGTCTATCGACAACAAATAGGTATTCCTGTGGGTACCAACTGTGCACCGCTCATAGCAGACTTATTTCTGTATTGCTATGAATCACAATTCATGGCCAAAATTCATAAGGACCCTTCTAGACAACATTTCCTGGATCGTTTTAATAATACATAGAGATATTTAGATGATATTCTTTCTTTGAATAATCCTGAGGTTTCAAAATTTTCAGACGAAATTTATCCTGCCGAACTTACCTTGAATAAATCCAACAACAGCAGCGATCATACTCCTTTTCTTGATCTTGATATAACAATTGTTCAAGGAAAGTTAAACACTAAAGTTTATGATAAAAAGGATGATTTCTCTTTCCCTATAGTTAATTTTCCCCATCTTGATGGCGATATTCCGTTAGCCCCTTCCTACGGGGTCTACATGTCACAGCTTGTTCGATATGCACGGGTATGTAGTAATGTTTCTGATTTCAACGACCAAAATCTTTGTCTCACTGAAAAACTTTTACATCAAGGGTTTAGATATCATAAATTGATAAAAACATTTTCTAAGTTTTATTATCGATATATTGACTTATTACGTAAATTTGATTCTACTTGCAGGGCTCTTATACCACAGGGCATTTCACATCCTAACTTTTATGGAAATATCGTTTAAAAAGCGCATAAATTCAAAAATTGTCCGTCAAAACTTATTGATCCCTTAAACAAACTTATTCATAAAGGATACAAGTACAACATTGTTGTTAAATCTTTACTTTTGGTTTTTATTGGCAAAAATATTGATCAGCTCCTAAATTCTTTACACCATAACTAAGTTAATTTGTACAATTTGCAGTATTGGCATTGCACAAGATCATGTTCTTCTTTCATAGTTGATGATGTTGTAATATGAAATCTATTTACAAGTATTTCAACTGAAGTTTTATATGTCAGAAGGCTTGATAGTTTAGTCAACGGAAATTATGTCCTTAGCTAGCTGTCAGTAACTCCGAGCATTTGTTAGGACAGTGCCCGTGTCTATTGTCTCAAGTTTTATGTGCATTATTGTAAAGGTACTCGTCTTGATGAATTGGACTTTTTTCTAGTTGATTTTTACTGTGAGTGTATTTGTGTTTTAATTTTTGGCCTTTGACCACACATAGGGGGAGGGTTTGGATCCAACAAAACGAGTTCAACCCCACCGCAATATTTGCGCCTCTCCCAAGTCAGGAATATGTTGGTCATTGGCTTGTCTTTGTCTTTTTTTTTTATAATTTTAGTTTTTTGATAAAATTTGGGTTATTGGATATGGTTTGTTTCCACTGATTTATTCACTTTTTTACTTTTTGGGGCCATTTAGGGCTTGCTATATGGTGTGAGGTTCCTTACTATGTTGAAGACCGTACGGCGACCCTTAGATACTTTGTTTTAGGTCGTTCCAAGTTCTAGATGGGATGTTGTCTCCTTGACATTTACCCCATTTCCTTTCTTTTTCATAAATAAAACCTTTCTAATCTGAACATCTCCCTTAACTGAACAAAAACTTGGGTCCCACTCCCAATGGTTTTTTGATTAGACAAGTTTCACTGTATCAGCCAATCAGAAACAAGAATTGCCCGTGGTGGCTATATTTGTATTGATTGATTGATTGAATATTGTTTAACGTCTACTCAGCAATATTTCAGCTATATCAAGACGAGAACAAGTTTGTTGATAAATAATCACTTTGGGGTATGGAAATGGCCATGGGACGGGAAATACCACCAATCAGAAACAAGAATTGCCCATGGCAGCCATGTTTGTTGTCCGATCGGTATGAAATGGGGAAATTTTTATAAAGGCCTTAACATAGATGCTTCCTGCCAGGTTTGGTTCTGTTTGGCTTCCAGTGGTTTCTGAGGAGATGAAAATGTGAAAAGTTAATGACGACGGACTCTTCATGGTGGCAAAAGCTCACATGACCCTCAGGTCAAGTGAGCTAAAAAGTAACCTCGGATTCTCCTTTAGTAACCTTCTGACAGACAAGAAATAAATTACTGTACTGCATATCCCAAAACCAACAAAAGACATATAGTAGTCCCCTAATAAATGGCCAATATGACAAGCAGCCTCCCCTTCTCATGGCCAACAACTGCTTGCATTAACTGTTTTGGTGCAAATAAACCCCTTGCTAATGGCCCCTCCTCTAACACGACCAATGGCCACATATTTTGTTTAATAAAGGGCTATGCCGAGCGCAGCATGATATGACCGAAGCATGTCGAACATGGAAATTTGAACAAGTGTATTTTCTAGTGAATGTGGACGCATTAAGGAGCTTGACACACTAAAGTGTTTGATATACAGTCGAACTTCGATGGCTCGAACACCCTGATGAAAACAGTTCAAGCTAGAGGGGTGTTCGAGTTATCGTGGTAGAATTATGCTCAAAACTTAGTGAAGGGACAATAAAAAGGGTTCGAGACATTCATGGTATTCAAGCCATTGCAGTTCGAGCCATCGAAGTTCAACTGTAGTAATATGCTGGACAAAGAGACTTTTTTGGATACAGTAAAAAAGAAGTTACAATTTTGGATATTGGTCCTTTTCGACCCCTTATATCTTGGAAACAGTAAGAGCTACATCAAATCTATAGCATATTACTAAAAACTCTTTCAAAGAGGAATCCAATGAAAAAAATTCCATCAAAATCTGAGAAAAACTAAACTAGAGGCTCAGAGACTGAGCCTGTATCGCTCACCTGACAAAACACTTCTAATTATATGCCATGCATGACCAGAAATGATCATGTTTTTTACCAATGGGGTAGGGTGTTTAGGTATGTTCTCAATTAGCACCCGTGTGTTTTGTCTGATCCTATTGAAATGAGTAATTTTTGCAAAGGACCTTCTATACATTTAGTAAAATTTGCTTTAATTGTTTTGAGAGAAGATGATGAAAAGGATGGTCCTCTCATACTGGGCTCCAATGTTAAACTATGTTCTGCACTTGAGGCAATGTTTTTTTGTCGGATTGAAATGAAATGTGCAATTTTTGTAAAGTACCTTCAGTCATCATTCCTGTAAAGTTAGGTTGAATTTGCTTCTGCTATTTCAGAGGAGTAGATGAAAATGTGATTTTCCCATAGGGTCCAGTGTTAAACCTCAGTTCCACACTGGCAGCCATGTTTTTTATTGGATCAGAACGAAATGAGCAATCGTTGTAAAGGACCTTCCATTCATCATTCCTGTAAAGTTTGGTTGAATTTACTTCAGTTATTTCAAAGGAGTAGATGAAAATGTGATTTTCCCATAGGGTCCAGAGTTAAACCATGTTCCGTGCTGGCGACCATGTTTTTCGTCGGATCGGAACGAAATGAGCCATCTTTGTTAAGGACCGTAAGTACATCCCTCCTGTAAAGTTCGGTTCAATTGGCTTCAGCCGTTTCAAAGCAGAAGATGAAAATATGATTTTTCCCATAGGGTTCAATGTTAAACTTAAGTTCCGCACTGGCGGCAATGTTTTTTATCGGATCGGGACAAAATGAGCAATCTTTGTAAAGGACCTTCCATTCATTATTCCTGTAAAGTTTGGTTGAATTTGCTTCAATGCTTTCAGAGGAGTAGATGAAAATGTGATTTTTCCATAAGGTCCTATATTAAATCATGTTCTGTGCTGGCGGCCATGTTTTTTGTCGGATCAGAAAGAAATGAGCAATCTTTGTTAAGGACCTTAAGTACATCATTCCTGTAAAGTTTGGTTCAATTTGCTTCAGCTTTTACAGAGCAGAAGATGAAAATGTGATTTTTCCCATATGGTCCAATGTTAAACCTAAGTTCCGCGCTGGCGGCCATGTTTTTTATCGGACTGGAACAAAATGAGTAATCTTTGTAAAGGACCTTCCATACATCATTCCTGTAAAGTTTGGTTGAATTTGCTTCAGTGGTTTCAGAGGTGTAGATGAAAATGTGATTTTCCCATAGGGTCCTATGTTAAACCATGTTCCGTGCTGGTGGCCATGTTTTTCGTCAGATCGGAACGAAATGTGACATCTTTGTTAAGGACCTTCTATTCATCCTTCCTGTAAAGTTTGGTTCAATTTGCTTCAGCCTCTTCAGAGCATAAGATGAAAATGTGATTTTTCCCATATGGTCCAATGTTAAACCTAAGTTCCACGCTGGCGGCCATGTTTTTTATCGGATCGGAACAAAATGAGCAATCTTTGTAAAGGACCTTCCATACATCATTCCTGTAAAGTTTGGTTGAATTTGCTTCAGTGGTTTCAGAGGGAAGAAAAATATGTGAAAAGTTTAACGGACAAACGACGGACGACAAGTGATGGCAATAGCTCACACTGACCCTGTGGGTCAGCTGAGCAAAAATTATCCTACAAAAGTACTGGTTTTGGTCCCTTTGACCCTTTTTATTCCAAAATGGCTACCAAAAGCTAGAATTTTTTCACATATCCTTTTTGTACTCATCAAAACAAATATATTTGTCAAAATCGGACTTAAAATAAACAAGTTACGATTTTGGGTGTTGGCCCCTTTCGACCCCTGATATCTCAGCTACGTCAAATCCGTTCGCATACTACCGAAAGATATTTTAATAAGGAATCTAAGGAAAAAAAAACCATCAAAATCTGACAAAAAATTAAAGAACCTTAGTGAGCAAGCTCACATACCCCACGCCCCCACATAAGTT
>MJUU01042657.1:0-28832 GCA_002080025.1 Modiolus philippinarum
TTTATTTATTTATTTATTCATTTTCTATTCTCTATTAGATATTACAAAATTTGGTTTATTGTTTCGATGATATTGTTAAATGATTCGATTTTGATCTGCACCGAAGAGACATAAGTTGTCGAAATGATCATATGCAGAATCCAAATCTACAGTAAGTCCGGTATTTTGTTATTCGTCATCATGCTAAATATATGTTTAAAATGGAGCCTTTTACACAGAAGAAAAGGCAATCAATTGTCCACTGCCGACCTGAGAACCGGTCACTCTTATATAATTGCTTATGTTAGTGATGCAAGACTGTCTCATTTTTTTTGAAAATAGCACTTCTTGTCATGGAGACGACAGAATAACAAGTTTTCAAATGTTCCGAAGAATTGTCCATTTAAAACACGCCACATCTAAACATATTGGCATCACTGTAAGATTTGAATCTGGAAATAGATCACAACACAAAACATGTGACCAAAATTAATGATAAACGGTAGGGTGTAGATATCGAAATTCCCTTTTCTCTACGGCATATCACAATTTATTATTATATTTTTTATGTTATATTGGACTTGTGATGACATGATTAAGGCACTGAATTTTTTGCTGGACAATATTTTTGTTCGTTTTGGCAACATCGTTTATCGACAGGTCATTGGAATTCCCATGGGTACAAACTGTGCACCTCTCATTGCAGATCTTTTTCTGTTCTGTTACGAACGGGACTTTATGTAAAAACTACAGAATGGAACCGTACAAAACAGTGATCAACTTATTTCAATTTTCAACGATAACAGCAGGTACATCGACGATATCCTTACTATTGACAATCCCCAGTTTTTAGACTATGTCGACCTCATATACCCGCAAGAACTGAAACTTAATAAAGCAAACGATGATTCTAAATGCTGCCCATTTCTTGATCTTACTATCATCATTGACTCTGGCAAAATTAAAACTAAAATGTATGATAAAAGGGATGATTTTGATTTCACAATTACTAATTTCCCTTTTCTTGATGGCGACGTTCCCGTAGCTCCATCATACGGGGTGTATATATCACAACTAGTACAATTCGCACGCGTCTGTTCTACTCTTGACGACTTTAATGAGCGTAACCTTACTATCAAATCCAAACTTTTACAACAAGGTTACAGATTTCATAAATTGATTAACACCTTTAAAAAGTTTTATAGAAGATATGAAGGATTTGATTTCTAAATATGGTGCGACTCGCAAACAGTTTATTACTAAGGGCATTTCTCACCCTCGATTATATGGAAATGTTGTTAAAAATGTCAAAAACTGATAAAAAAAATCCAGAAAAACTGGGACGTAACTTACATTCTTTACGTAATAGGGGATATTGACAGGATATTCTTCAGGATTCCGTTAAATTTGCTTTGGGATCCAATGACCTGAAGATATTACAGGTATACTGGCCTCTCACTGATACTGCCGATGTCTACTGAAATCTATGATAATTCTTTACCAAACCCTCCGGGGAGTTTTGAATTTGATCTTTATTCCGTAGTGCGACAGTGTTTTACCAGCAGACTAGGCTCCTTGAGCTAGCCGGCAGTTTAGCGGCTTGACCCATCTTTCTAAATTACGTTTTGTCTTATTCTTTCCTTTTCAAGATTGTTGTCTTGGAGTTAGTAGTCTACCTGTATTGGGTTTTATTTGTATGTTTTATTATACTATAGGGAAACGAGATAGAGAAAGGGGCGGTTTGGGTACCCATAAACCGGTTAAACCCTACCGCTAGCTCTTGCTAGTGCTGGTACCAAGTCCGGCTATCCCGAGTTCCTATCGTTGTCCATGTTTGTCTTTTGTCATTTTATTGTATTTCTCGTGCGGTTCCCTGGTGGATTGTGGCATGTGATTGTGGTTTACGGCCATTGTAGGTGTTTCCTGTTATCTTTGTTATATTAATATTAGTGCTGTTTCTGTTTATCTTTTGGGGCAGTCAGTTATTTAACTTTTTGACACTTATTTTCAGATCGACGTTTTAAAATACAAAATTAGAACACTTCAACCATTGTGTTGTGGTTCTTTATGAATGCGTTATAGAAAGACCATATCCGATTTCTGATATTTAGATTCACCAGTTGTTGTGTGTCCACCCTACGTCACAAACATGTCCGCCCCATGTGACCCATGTGACCAGGAATATACCTCAAAAAGTTAGTTTCATGACGTTGTAGGCTTTATGAATTGACGTTTTCACACTGTTACGTATTGAAAATTTGGTCTGATAAATCCTGACATTCGTCAATTTCCATTTTACCAGTTATTGCTTATCAACTTCCATAGCACCATTTGACTTCTGTATGTTGTATGTGCCTTTCAACCAATTTGTTCATTATTAAATAATTACATTTCATGAATATTCATTTGAATTCCGTCAATTTGATTAGTGAACATCGCTCACGTGGCATATCTATGTGCAGTTGCAATTCCCATGAAACACATTTGATCATATGACCACGTGGCGGATGAATTAGTAAAAAAAGAATCCCATTGTATATGATGGACTATCTTTTTAATAAATTTGTTTTTATGATTTGGTTGCAAAATATAATTATAAGAATTGAATACATTATTTTGAAGTTTCATAGGGATAATGAAAGTGTTGACCGGGCACACATTTTCATTAAAAATGTGCTTCGGTCAACACTTTCATACCCCAATGAAACTTCAAATACAATTTGAAATCCCTCGAAATATGTTGTTGGAAGATTATGACATTACTTTAACTCAAGTTATTATAAAGTTACAAAAAAGAGCAGCAAGAATTGTCTATGACTGTGATTTTTATGCACCATCAAAGTTTATGTTTTCCTCCCTGAAATTGTTATTATTTACTGAGAGAGTAGAGTACCAAAAATCTATTTTAATGCATAAGATTGTAAATGAGATGTTTCCCGAATATTTGCTATTGTAGAAAGATACTAATTCTCACTGCTAACGTTCTTCTTCAAATTGTGATCAATTCCTTATCATACCAAATAGACATTTTTATTAAAGGTCATTCCATTATTCTGCAATACAAATTTGGAATATTTTACCAGCTTTTATGAAATGTTCGTTCAAATTCTTTAGAGGTATTCAACAACATTGTTTTGATAACTTTTAGCAAATGCTTAACATCATGTTGTTACTTATAAAATTGTATTTATATCATCCTTTTATTCTAAATAAGAAAAAAGGAATGGAAAGTACTGATACTTTTGAGGATTTTTCATTATATCGAAAAACAAAAGTAAATTATTTTGGGGTTATTTCCCTCACCCCCAATTAAGTGTTTGTCCATTACTCTCAATGGTAATTTTTAAGACTACAAGTCTGGGAGTGTGCCATAGGACTAACAGCCTAACCTGACCTTATCTCGCTATTATTATACTAATTCTTTCACATGGTACCTGTATATATGTCTTGGGAATTTAAAGATTATCTTTGAATTTGCATATAAAGATAAACACCTTTCACGTCTGATTATTGTTTTCACAACAGACTAAAGCCATCTTTCATTTGGAATCTTAAAATGGCAAGGCTACCTTGTTGCTTGCACTTGATCAATGAGAAGAAATTAAGAGAACATTTTTTTATGTTCAAATTAGCATAAACAAATTGTCATGCTTTACTTGCTTCGTATCACATAGACATTTTAATGCTGTCCTATAACGGAGGTATATGTCTATAAAAGTTTGCAAAAGTTTATATGTACTTTATATATTGTACCTTGCACTACATAATGAAAATCTTCTGTAACTTTCATCATGGTATTGCAATGCTGACTTCAAAATTTGGTAAATAAAGTTTTAACTACACGCAACTAGTGGTCATCTGACTTGTTTTGTTTATATATTGACTGTTTAAAAAGGTTGTATGACTCTCAATCTATATGGTTATAAAATAAACAGACATCATTTTATCCATAAGTGGAATAGACAACTTTTTTTGGGTAATAGATCTACACGTAAAATTCACCACTAATATGTATGAAGAAGCCCTTAAATAGATCTAATGTAAAATAGGGTTTATTAATGACCTATTCTATGGTCAACAAAATTGGGTATACTAATATATATTGATTTCATGACCTGAACATCAATAAATTTTAAATTCAAGGATTGAATCATTAAGACTCATAACATCTATTATTGCCTACGATAATAATTCAAAGTTTGATTCTAGAAAAAAAATACAATAGGTAAAGGCAATAAGAAAAGATCCAAAGCCATTATCCCAGACAGTTAATATCCAATGAAGTAAAAGTTATCTAACATCAGGCTATAACACCAGAGGGAAATTGAATTAAACTTTGAAGAACGAAACATTCAGGGTGTTTACAGAGCAATAAGACTGTGAATGGCCCACCACTTTTAAAACTGCAATTAATACGTTCAAAGAGAAGTAAAGTGATTTTATACTTAAAATGTGTGTCATGCTTCTCTTTTATTTATGTTGATTAATGTTATAGACACTCTGTAACCACAGTAACGATATTGGAATTCGATTCTATTTGCCTTCTTCCAGAGAATACCCACTACCAGTACGATATCTCCTAGCAATTTACATTTTCATATCTTTAAGTCCGTATATTTCAAATGACCAATGCGAGTTGCGGTAACCAACAATATCTACTTTTTTTTGTAAATTTTGTTGAAAATTGAGGAATATCACACTCTTTCAAGTTCTTTCATTAACCCATCTTGTCTATTACTGTTCGTGGGGTTTCAATTTTTGTGGATATTGTGGTTTGCCAAAACAACGAAATTAAGTTCCCAACGAAATGCATTTTGTCAATAGAGTTTTAATGCATAGAACTCGAAAGCCCACGCAATACAGATTTTATGAAAACCACGAGAATGATGTCCACGAATTAAAGTGCACCCACAGCATTTAGATTATATTGAGTATTTGTTTTCTGTCGGCTTATATACATATTTCTGTTTATGGTCTTTTTATATTTCTTTTATCCTATCTGCACTGAAGAGACAAAAGTTGTCGAAATGGCTAGCTGCAAAAACTCAATTAAGTTACATTTAATCATTAAAGTTCTTCTTCTTTATAATGTTAAGCCTATGGTCGTTACATGTATCAAGAATGTCATAAATACAAAAACAAAACAACTTTTAACTTCTGACAGAAAAAAAAACATAAAAGCACCAAATAATTACAAGACATCAAGATGTCTTAATCGTTCGATTCGTTAAAAAAGTTTCATTTCAAAATCGCAATATTTCTGAATAACCCAAAGAGTTAGAATTATATATAAAATTTTATGAGGAAAACATTTGCCTCTTTGTATGTATGAAAAGCCTGTCATCAACACCTGGTACAGGCATTTCAAAGGAAATGGTGTTTTAGGGCACTCCAAACCCCCTTCTTTTGCGGAAGTGTCTGGTAGCGACTCAAAAGCAATTGTTAATGAAAGGTCGTAGACCGTTAAAAGAAATGATCATCCCAGTTTTAAGTAAAAAAGAATCTTGAATCGGAGTTCGGATCGAAACTTTAATTTTTTCCACAAGAGACTGACATCTATTTGAGGAATTGTTTTAAAGTTCGTATTAGACGTTTTTTTAAGCCTTGATCAATACGGCAGTCTTCGAGAAAATTATATCGAATGAGAAAGTCTGTATAAGTTGTGCAAAATTAACTGTGAGACATACACCCCGTAGACAGGAGAAGCTTAACATTACTGTCCATGTTAGGGAAATTGATAATTCTGAAATTAAAATTGTCTCTTTCGTTGTAAATTTTAGTACTGAGATGACCATTTTCGTCAAATTCGAGATGTAAGTCCGAAAAAGATGTAGTTCTAGTGGTTTCCGTCGTTTCCTTTATCTCTAAATCTGGAGGATATATCAGTGGGGTCCATTTAGCAAAAGATGCGTTATTCATGGAAGGAACATCATCAATGTGAGATTAAAGGATCTGACATCTTTTATTTAATGATCTTTTACGAGTCTCAGAAGAAAGTCAGTCTCGTAAGAATATAAAAACAAATCTGCGATTGGAGGAGCACAATAAGTGCCAAATGGTATACCAACTTACTATAGATAAATAGCACCTCCAAATGTGACAAATATATTATCGATAAGAAAATCAAGCGTACTGCACACATGTTTTTCATCGTAGCGTACTTTTCCTTTTAAATTGGTTTTTGAAAAAAAAATGTGGATTTATAATCTAATACAACAATTTTTCCAATGGGCAAAGGTTTTTATTGAGGAAGCATGGTATAAATTGTGGAAAAAATATGTTCGTTTTGAGGGAATGTATTAGATAAAACGAACGAGATTTAAGGGAGATTTAAGGTAGTACACATAAAAATACTTGTTGTAATTGGTATGAATAAAATACAAGATTTAAAATGTTTATCATCAATAGAAATCAAATATCATGAAACTTCACTCCCTTAATAAAACACTGTATGATGCATGTATTACAATACTCGGGTTTTGAATGGTATCGTAATACTGATGAAAATCAGATATTTCGCAGAAGGGGGTTAATCTACTTGACTTTCAATTGTAAGAAAAACTTGGTGTATTGTGATTGGTGCCTAGTTCTTTAATAATGTGCTTTACATGTAAAAAATGATCATTATATTTTTTAATTTTTTATCATTCGCAAAACCCACTTTACACAGGTGAACAGTTGAAAAATTACCTTCTTCGTAACAATAGGACGTGTGCGTTATGTACATTAACTTACCGGCCTATTTTTGTTTCCATTCCATCATATCAATGTCTTTATGTGAAACAAATATTCAGATGACCACAAGAGTTCATATATTTGCTCCATATATTTCTGTTATGGTGTACTTGTTCTTGAGTGAATTTTTAATATGAATATACTATCATACTTTTATTTTTGGAATTTTTTATTTATTTTATTTATTCTTTGTTAATATATTTCCAAATGTTATTGTAACTGCCTCGATTTGATGAGTGCCATGTATTTGTCTACATATTGTAATTGTCAGCAGCTTTAGATACTAGAGTTAAGTTGGGCAAACGGATAACAAAGGTTGTAAGAACAGTTTGCCAGTTTAACATCCTGAAATACTCGAGTAGAAATAGCTATCAGTAAGGCTTAATTTTTTTCTGGAACAAATTTCTATCTCTTTTGTTGTAGTAAATTCGTTAACAAATCGATGGTTGCATGAAAACTGAGACATTTGTTTAGAAATCTTCAAAAGAATTGTTTAGGAGATTCAACTAATAAAAGAGAATCTTCATATATTAGCCTTTTTTGCTGTCACATTGTAGGTCCCTTTTTGTTTTTGTTGTTTTCTAATCCATAGAAGAATAATGACAATTACTACTGCACTAATAAGACAAAAATGTTTTAATGACAAAGGTGTTTAAAAGCGACAAAATATATGTTACTTATTACTTATATCTTGCAATATCTAAATTTCACAAAATTGTGTTTAAACCTAAGGAGTATCTCCCTCATGCATAGCTCTGTCCTTAGCTGATTTTTGGCTTCTCTATTTAGACCCTTTTGGTTATACTTGTTCTCTATCAGCTTTTACACGATTTTTGGTTAATGGACTTCCAAATATTTGGTTTGATCATTAGTTGTCGAAATGCGCGTATACAGAAAATAAATTAACAGTAACTTCGGTATTTTGTTATTTATTACTTATTACTTATATTTTAAGTAACAATATAAAGTAACCAGTAAACATGTATCAAGAAAATTAAAAAACTCAACGAATATTGAAATATAAAAGTGTTTTGTCGTCTGAAATCATGTTCACACGATTTTATACTGATTCTATAAATGTCCTTATAATATTTCTGTATTTCCTGATTTTCAATAATTATGAATGAATTTTAAGTCCGATAAACCCTTTTCAACAATTTCAATGAAAGAAAAATTCTGTACATATCCAATTTTAAAATAAATTGGTAATAGCCTTATATCCCGAATCAAACCAGTTTAAAGAATGCCCAAAGCCCATTTCAAAAATAAGACCCTTCATTCATTCATTCGTTCATATCTTTAATTCCTCAATGTATGAGTTATATGAATACATGTATAATATAATGTAATAATACTAAAAAACATAGGAAAACATAAAAGATGCAGGAAAAAGGTATATATGTACATCAAACATTATATATAATATATGCACTGACGCTAAACCAAATCACACACACACACACACACACACACACACACACACAGAGGGAGACAAACTCACGCGTACAGTGTATTACAAGGAAAAATCAACATACACAAAATGTATATACGTATACAATAAATTCTCATATAACATCAATATTAAGGGCCCGCATTGATAAATGCTAATGGCCTCTCTAAGCTGCATCATGCATCGGCATAAATGTCGTTTACCGCCCTATTGTACATTGCAGATCTTTGAATAATATGACAGTGACAAAGCTTTGAAAAACTTAAAGATTCGCTATCTTCAAGAGTCGTTATTGGTTTCTTACCGAGGAGGATTCTGTACAATGTTTCGTGATCATAACGATCGAGTTCCTGGAAGAGATGTAAGTCGAAGTTTTCAATGACTAAGTCCCAAAATGTGCTGCGCAACGATAATGTAATAGGACAGTCGCAAAACGCGTGTACGAATGAGTCGGTATACGATCGATGACAGCCGTAACAAGTCTTAGGCCTAGAGTCCGAGACATCCAGTTTAAAAAATGCCCAAAGCCCATTTCAGAAAATAAGACCCTATAACGATTACTTTCTGTCCATATATACCTAAGGCATGTAAAAATAATCGTGAGATAATCCTGAAATTAACCTGTATCGACCACATTAGCCGTAAAGCTTTGTTCCACAATTAGCAGTGAATTCAACTCTAACCGGTGCTAGGGACCGTCTTGAATTTACTGTAAAGTTTGAGCACAGCTCATTGTTGAAGGGCTCATGGTGACTTCATTTGAAGAACTTGATTCTGCCATGTAGTTGTAGAGATTTTGTCGCGAGTGCATTTACTCCATATCCTTTCATTGTTTATTTCAATTCAGTGTTCTAGAAAATTCCAATATATCCAAGATAAAAAATATTTTGATACACCTTTGCTTTGTAAACAAACTGACTCTGGAAGGTTATGTGAAGACAAATTTTAATTTAATAAATATATGATATTAATACATGTTTATAGTTACTACTTCTGAATTCAAGGAATTTACTTGAATTTAAATTTTGAACTGATATCTAGTATTGAATTCGTTTTGACTTTTATTTATATTTGCATTTTTTGAAATTTAGGTTTTGATAAGTAATATGCACTATCAGATTGAATATACAATGTGTATTTGGCATACAAATCACTGTGCATGTACAATGTCCTGGATGATCTTAAATAGATAAAAGGGAATTTTCAAATAAGATATGTATCAGGTAATTTCAAGGTATATTTGTTCCAAATTCATAAAGACGTTTAATTTGACGTAAAACTTTAGATTTTACAGATTCAACTCTTATTTAAAAGCATTCGATACTTATTTTAAAACGCTAGAATAAAGTATTTCTGAAAAGGGTAATTTTTATACCATGATAATTTTGATATATAGACTTTTGTTAAAAGAACCTCAAAATATATCAACTAATTAAAGTGCAATAGCTGCACGAAACATCAAGTATTACCAATCTTTGCATGTATAAGAATTATAAGAAATCTTTACAAGATTGGGAAAATTACCAAAATGAGTTGATAGTGTCTCAATATACACTACAAAACACCAAAAGTCTTAAACAGGCACTTTTTGTACTGAAAAGGACTGAAAGGTACTTGACCAGTCTCAACTCATGAAAATTACTAAAGTAGTCTCGATCAAGGTCTGATTCAGTCTAAAATTTACTGAACCAGTCTCTACCTGTCTTGACTAGCCTGGACCAGTACTGAAAATTTCTCAATCTGTCTCGACCAGTCTGATATAGTACTGAAAGAGTCTTGACCTGTCTCGACCGGTCTGAACCAGTACTAGAAAGTCTCAAACTGTCTCGACCAGTCTGATATAGTGCTAAAAAAGTCTCGACCTGTCTCGACCAGTCTAAATCAGACTTTGGTCGAGACTGCATTAGTAATTTTCAGACAAGTTGAGACTGGTCGAGTACTTTTCAGTACAAAAAGTGACCGTTTCAGACTTTTAGCGTTTTGTAGTGATAATTATTGAGAACGACTGATGCTATCAATAATAATAATAATAAAACTTAATTTCAACTACCGAAAAAATGCCAAATTTAACTTTTTTCGATAACGACACCAATTAATTAAGATTACAAAGTTTAATAATAATAAAATCTGAAAAAGACAGAAAGCATGATGCTAATCTGGTTGTCCATATGTCTTTCCATATCATTTGATTCTTTTGAATTTGTCGAGAAGTTACTTCTTGAAACACGTGTTCTTATTGTTCATTATGCAACTAGTGTATTTTTGTATTTTGAAATACGCAGCAGTTTAGGAGGAGTTTTTAGTAAACTTGGGTATAGCCTTAAGACTTCAATAACCTAAAACTGTAAATTTTAGCTTGTAAATCAGGAATGAACAGAAACAAAGTTAAATGCATGATGATATGTAATATAAACTGAATGAACAATGGAAGGATATGGAGTAAATATACACTAGACAAAGTCTCTACAAATACATGGCACCAAGCAATGTAACAACGCTTTAATTGTTATTCTTCATCTTGAAGTCACACACGAAGACTTCAACAATGAGCTTTTGTCATACCTCATAGACTATATCCGAGCTCTCGTGACAGTATTTACCAGACCACGTCACAGTATGGAAAACGTTACGTCATAAAGCATAAGACGTCATGAAACTATGTTGTTTAAGTACATTCTTGGTCACATAGGGCGGACACGTTTGTGACGTAGGGCGGACAAACAACAGCGAGTGAATCTAAATACCAGAACTCGGATATGGTCTATTTAAGTTCAAGACTGCCCCTAACACCGGTTTTGGTGGAATTCATTGCTAAATGTCGAACAACTCTGCACCCATGTTGCTGTTTACTCGTTGATGTGGAGTCGTCAACAAACATTAAATCAACTAGCAAAGAGTTCTTAAAATCGCTCTCATTCGACAACAAGACTAAAAGAAGAAACTGTATGAAAAATAACTGAAAGTTTCGTTTAAAGTCACCCGGCAGATAAGAACGAGACGCAGATAATCCTATAACTTTGATGTCATGAAGGACAGAAGAACAAGTAACACGATAGTGAACCCTAAGTGTCGGTCGACACGATAGTGAACCCTAAGTGTCGGTCGACACGATAGTGAACCCTAAATGTCGGTCAACACGATAGTGAACCCTAAGTGTCGGTCGACACGATAGTGAACCCTAAGTGTCGGTCGACACGATAGTGAACCCTAAGTGTCGGTCAACACAATAGTGAACCCTAAGTGTCGGTCGACACGATAGCGAACCCTAAGTGTCGGTCGACACGATAGTGAACCCCAAGTGTCGGTCAACACGATAGTGAACACTAAGTGTCGGTAGACACGATAGTGAACCCTAAGTGTCGGTAATATTCTCTGTTTGTTCATGTTGTCTCAAATTGTATAACATCTATTTTAATTCTCGACTGCTTCAGTATTCGTTTGCCGACTTCGTCTCAAGACGATAGAAAGGAAAGACACATAACAATAAGAGTACTAACAAGTCAGTAAAACAGTGCAATTAAATATAGACTGCATATGTCAATATAATATAACCAGGGGATGAGTTGTTCTGGCTATAGAATCGAGAGAAAATATATTTCCGTTCTTACAGTCCGGCGTAACCAAACTATAAGCCTAAACTGATATAACAAATAAAATATCAAAACTATATAAAAAGAGATTAGCATTGTCCATAGCTTATATCTCTAGTAAGTTCAAGAAGGTCACAACCACTGATTTGAGTGGAATTGACTGCCAAAGGTTAAACGAAGTAACATTAATGCTTCTGTCAAATAACTAAATACCGAGCTTGAAGTGGATTTAATTTCTGCATATGCGCGTTTCGACAAATTATGTCATCAGTGCAGATAAAATCCAAACGTTTGGAAAACCATCAATTCAAAGTTGTGTAAAAACTGATAGAGAACAAACAGCCAATAAGGATAATAAGATCCAAACGAAAAGTCAAAATTTAGCTAAGGACGGAGCTTTGCATGAGTCAGATACTCCTTAGTTTTCAACAAAATTTACAAAAACTTAGATATTGCAAGGTTCGTAATAATCGGTTATCGGGTCAGCACAGAAGTACTAACTACTGGGCTGGTGAATACCATCAGTTCATAGATGCGGGTCGTCAACAAGCATTAAATCAAAAGGCAAAGAGTTTTTATCATCGCTGTCATCATACACTAATAGAAGGCAATCACAATATATCAGCAATATCAGAACACTCATCAAAACAATTGCAAGAAAGTAAGTGAGAACCGAACCGTCAGTCAAAGGAACGAACAATCCATGGACATCGGAAACCTCAAGAAACAAGGACACCACTTGAGTAAGGGACAAAAAAGAAAAATGAAGACACACATACAGATGAACAACACGGACCCAATAAAACCCATGGGTGAGATCAGGTGTACCGGTAGAGTAAGCATCTCTTGTTTCTTATAAGACACCCGCCGTGTTGAACATGTCAACTCCGGTAGTAAATCCTGGTTAAAAGGAATCATGAAATGTGGACACTATAAACTATGCCTATAGTACCAAGGAGTGTCTGCATGATTTAATAAAACATTTATAGTATTAACTCTTATAAAAAAACGAAAAATAATCTGAAAGTAAATAATAATCTTGAAATAAAAGCTTTGTTTGAAACTATTTTGTTTAGCTTTTCTGTTTCTGGATGAGAATCAGTTTCTAAATTGCATATCCACGATATAGTACTTGTCCTTTTGATTCGAAATTTTGAAGGAAAAAAATATCACATTATCTAATTTTGACAAGTGTAGAAAAAATGACGCATCGGCAGGCTAAGCCCGAAGCAATAAGAGAAAAAACCGGAGTACAAATTAAAAAAAAAGGAAATGAGAGAGGATATTAATCCTACAAAATAAATGTTACTTAAAACTAATACATGTTAGCGAAGTTAGAAGAAAACAAACAGAAATAGAACTTTCGAATATTTGAGGTAAAAACAACATGGCATTATTGAGGTAGTCCGAAGTGAGTCAACAAAAACAGAAGTGTGTTTTTGATACAAAAAAATTATCCCCCAATACATGTCAAAAGGGGGCATAACTCCAACAAATATTGGCCGATCAATATCCGGATAGACAATTGCACAACTGGGCATGATGGTTAACAATTCTGTAAAATCTGGTCGAAATCCGATGGAAAATGCAGAAGAATGGGCGTCGACTAACTTTGTGATAGACAGACGGACAGACTGGCGGACGGACGGGAAAGCCAAAAACAGTATGTATTCCTCTTAAGGGGGAGACACATGTTGACTGTCAGGGGAACAATCAAATAATGTCAAATTTGTCTTTGACGACGGGATTAACTAATTCTGAAAGTCGGGTATTCAAAATTCTGGAATACTTTTGTCATACAAAATCAAAGTAAAATACATCTAAATGTGGACTCATTTGTTACACCAAACTTGGTATTATATCATTAAATGTAGATATCATTATTAATTCAATTGCCATAAGAGTTATTAATTCACAATCTATTTTGCTTAACACTCTACCATTACATAGATAATTGTTATATCAAATTCACAAACGACGGAAAGATTTATCTCAACTGGTATGTTATCGGAAAGGTTAAACACTTACAATAACATGTATATAAAGACTTGCTGTGCTTTATTCTACCTTTTCCCCCAGGGTATTCACCAACGCGATAGTCAGTACTTCGGTGTTGACTCGAAAACCGATGAGAGTTTTTTCTAGAAGGGAGATAATTTTATACCACTAGATCTGCCGCTGAATATGGTCATTCGATTCACTAATTTAATCTTTTATTTATTTGCTTTCTTTAGGTTACTGATGACACCTGACCCCAAAAATGATTCCGAATTCATGGCTATTTTTTTAATATATTACTCTTGAATATACACCCTTTCTTTGGTATAAATATTGGACCACCTTTCCAGGCGTTTTTTCTGAGATAAATGGGGTCAAAGTTACCTCCCCTTGAATAATGGTCCGAATTCAAATTTACCCCCCTTTTGACCATATAAAAACCAATTGTACATCGTTTTTGTAAAAAGAGTGTTTGGACTATAGGTCTTTGTTGTTTTCAAGGTATTTCTAAAAAGACATCCACTTCTGTCAATTATTTTTGCTAATATTCCCAATTATGTGCACATTGACCATTCTCCACACATAGGGGGAGGGTTTGGATCCAAGAAAACGAGTTTAACCCCAACGCAATTTTTGCGCCTGTCCCAAGTCAGGAATATGTTGGTCATTGACTTGTCCTTGTCTTCTTATAAAATTTTAGTTTCTTGATATTTGGGTTATTGGATGTGGTTTGTTTCCATTGATTTATTCACTTTTTTACCTTTCCGGGGCCATTTAGGGCTTACTATATGGTGTGAGGTTCCTCACTGTGTTGAAGACCATATGGTGACCCTAGATGTTTTGTTTTTTGTCGTTTTAACCTGGATATGGGATGTTGTCTCCCTGACATTTACCCCATTTCCTTTCTTTTTCATATTGAGGTTAGATTTTTTATCACTTTTTGCCCCCTGGAGGGACATTAAAAAGTGAAATTCAGAAAAACTTCCGAATTAAAAATTTCATTTTTACTTAAATATATACCTTTATACGATATCTTCAAAATATAAAAAAAAATCAGTATAGCAAACCCGGCTTTTAAGAGATCTACAAGCATTCATAGTTGATAACATTGCCCTCCTCTCCTAAAAACATTTTGCCGTCACTAGAACAAAAACCGGAAGTGATGTCACCGGATGTGCTTGTAGCACAAATACCAAACTAAAATAAACATATGACTGTATACGGTCTTCACTTGACTAGAACAGGAAGTTCTACGGTACACATGTCAAACCGGAAGTGGATAGTTTCTTGCTTACTGTTAATCATAAATACAAAAATTTCATCTACAAATTCAAATTTTGTGATAAATTGCATAATAGTTCGACACGTGACCCCACAGGAGTCGTATAGAGAGATAAAGGTGTCGGGAATTACGCGGGACGCGACGTCCCCTTACTTTGCATAGAGATTGTAACGTCAACGGCAACGTCGCCGTAGCTACATCGGTAGCATTCGAAGTAAACGTCTCATCAGGACAGCTGTGTTTTTATTCTTTCCTGCCAAGGTCCTTACATTTGGTGCCGATGACCTGTGGATGTTAGAAATGGAGAAATTAGTCGCAATTAGAGAAAGGAATCACAACGCCGTCACAGCATTATGTAAGAGGTTATCCGATTTGAAGATTTCACCCAGTTATGACAAAGAAGAAGTAGTTGTATCGATACAGACATTAACACGGATTACCAAAAATTTAGAACGGCTAGATGAAAGTATCCTTGACATCATGGAAATCAACCCACAACTTATTGAGGAGGAGATTGTCGCTGCCTCGGAGTATTTATTAGATCTAGAAATACAGATCCGACGTTTCTGTAGATTCTTCAACTTGACAAATTCAACATTTGAAGAAGATTACACGGCACTAGACAAAGACCTACAGTTTAATGAAGAAGTTTGTATGACAAATGAATACAGTGACACTACTACAGATACGCTCGCAGATACGGAACAACTTCTTGAAGAGACAGTGTTTGCTGAATGCTCATTCATAACCACAAGGGCTACTGGATCAGAACACAAAAATATCAATGTTAGTCAAATATTTCTGAGACGCATGTGTACACACAAAAACAGCCAAAAAAGGAAAACTGGTAAGAAGTGTCTTAGTAACAAGTTAAAGAGAACCACACAGTTTGTAAAACATGACAGAAGAAAACAGAAAAGGAACAAAGAGACATTGATGACAGCTTATAGCCATAGCCTTACATGGTTCACAGAAATTTCCTATTATCAGTGTAAAAATGGTGGAAACACAAAAACCATTATCGGACGCTCACGCCTTACGAACAGATTATTCTTTACGGACTCAGAGATGGAATTAGCGGTTTTGATCAGACTGTTATTAGATTAGTTTGAGTATACCGCATTTGATATTAGTTGTTCATTTCGCATAATTGTATTTACAATGTATATTTCACTTTTTGAGGCCCGGGGAATGTCGGGATAACGCGGACGCGACGTCCCCTTTCTTTGCATAGAGATTGTAACGTCAACGGCAACGTCACCGTAGCTACATCGGTAGCATTCGATGTAAACATCTCATCAGAACAGCTGTGTTTTTATTCTTTCCTGCCAAGGTCCTCACAAAAGGAGAGCGCATGCGGGACCGGAAGTAGTTTGCATGTCGAATTGGTCATCGTTTTGATCGGAATGACCTTTTATGCTGTATAAAGATATATTTTGGATGGCGTTGACTAAATGAATGAGTTGATATTTCTCATATTTTCTTGTTCCAAACTTTTAGGGAGTGATCTTTATAAAACGGAAATCAGCAGTGGCTTGTTCTGGCAGTATTTCTATCACGTCTGCGTTGATTGTTTAGAAGGGGAGACTGTTATTTTTGTTCTAGGGCGAATTCTCTCTTCCCACAATTTTCAAGTTTTATCTCCACTTTTCTTATCCCTTTGTGTACATAATTTACTTTTTTCACTACTATTATCTCTATTTTATTTAATTTTTATCAAAGTTATTTTCCTTTTTTTCAGCACTTTTACTGTGTTAATTTATTATTATTTTCCTTTTTCTCAACTTATTTCAAGATTATTTCTATTTTTCATCATATACGAAGGAATTTGAATTTTTTCCGCCATTTTGCTGTTTCCGTGGCAACGGGCACCATTTTGATATTTTAAAGACCAAAACTCGTATCTACACATGTTAAGTAACCTTCCTGTCAAATTTCAATCATTTTGGATCAATTTGAAAATTTCCTGCCATTTTCTGTTCCCATAGCAACGGTCGCAATTTTGATGTTTTTAAAACCAAAGTTCGTTTCTACACATGCTCAGTAACACTGCTGTCAAATTTCATTCCATTCTGAACAATTTTAATTTTTTTCTGCAATTTTTCTGGTGTAATCACGTGACAGCTGTCCTCACTAACCTTAAAGAACACCCAGATAACTTGACCTATTTTCAATTTCTAGGGACTCGTAAAAACATGATAACTTAAAGTTTGATACTTGTGTTGAAAAGTGGCGATAGGAAAAGCCATTTACAAAAGATCAACAGAAATTATCTGAGACTTAAACATCAAGTTAAATCACATTTATCTACCATTAGGCTATAATACTAGAAAATCTAATTAATCTTTGAAGAACGAAACATTAAAGGTTAAGGTTGTGTTCGTAGCTATATGACCCTGAATGACCAAACACATTTAGAAATGCATTAACATGTTTCAAAAGAAGTAAAAATTTATAAAGTAACATCAGTTTCAATTGAGGTATGCCATGCTTCCTTTTTCATTTATGTAATTAAAAGTGATAGATTCAACATGAAGGATATATAGAGTCATTATCCCCGCACTTTCGAATGAAAGTTCGGGGATATTGTCGTTGGCCTCGTCCGTCTGTCCGTCCGTCTGTCCGTCCGTCCGTCACAAATCCATGCGACGCGAACTCCTCCTACACTTTTGGATTTAGGGTTTTAATTTTGCTATAGAACTGTTGCATATATGCTGCAGATGCGCAATAAGCTTTCGGATTTTTTATATTGGTCTTGGTGCAAACAAGAGGCCCCAAGATGTCCATTTTGACACATGTGGCATATGACGCGAACTCCTCCTACATTTTTGGATTTAGGGTTTTAATTTTGTTGTAGAATTGTTGCATATGGTCTGTAGATGCGCAATAAGCTTTCGGATTTTTTATATTTATCTTGATGAAAACAAGAGGCAACAAGATGTCGATTTGACAAAGACCACAAAATGTGGATTGTGACACATATGGCATGCGACGCAAACTCATCCTACATTTCTGGATTTATGGGTTTAATTTTGTTGCAGAATTGTTGCATATAGTCTGTAGATGCGCAATAAGCTTTCAGAATTTTGATTCCGGTTCCAACTTTGGTAAATTTCCTGAAAATGTCAAAGACTGATATTTTTGGACATTTTGGCATAATCTTACATTTTGGCAAGTATTTTGAAAAAATAAAAATTCTGAAATCTTAGAATTCGAAAATGTGATTCCAATTTTGGTAAATATCCTGAAAGTCTCAAAGACCACTTATTTTTTGAAATTCTACCTAGCAACCATACTTTTAGCATTTGTTTTGATAAGGTTAATCATTTTCACCGATTTGATTTCAAAAATATATGATTCCAATTTTGGTAAATTTCCTGAAAGTGTCAAAGACCACTTATTTTTTGGAATTCTACCTAGCAACAATAATGTTAGGATTTGTTTCCATTAGGGCAATCATTTTCACCAATTAAATTTCAAAAATATTTGATTCCAATTTTGGTAAATTTCCTGAAAGTGTCAAAGACCATGTATTTTTTGGAATTCTACCTAGCAACCAAACTGTTAGGATTTGTTTCAATTAGGGCAATCATTTTCACCAATTGAATTTGAAAAATATTTGATTCCAATTTTGGTAAATTTCCTGAAAGCGTCAAAGACCACGTATTTTAGGAATTCTACCTATCAACTATATTTTAAGGATTACTTTCGATTAGAACAATCATTTTTAACAATTGAATCTCAAAAATTCTTGATTCCAATTTTGGTAAATTTCCTGAAAGTCTCAAAGACCACTTATTTTTTGAAATTCTACCCAGTAACCATGCTGATAGGATATGTTTTGATTACGGCAATCATTTCACCAATTGGATTTCCAAAATTAGTTGATTCCAAATTTGTTAAATTTCTTGAAAGTCTCAAAGACCACTTATTTTTTGAAATTCTACCTATCAACTATATTTTTAGGATCAGTTTCAATTAGGACAATCATTTTTAACATTTGATTTCAAAAATTCTTGATTCCAATTTTGGTTAATTACCTGAAAGTCTCAAAGACCACTTATTTTTTGGAATTCTTCCTAGCAACCATACTTTTAGCATTTGTTTTGATAATGTCAATCATTTTCACCAAATGGATTTCCAAAATAATTGATTGCAAATTTGGTAAATTTCCTGAAATTATCAAAGACCACTAATTTTTGGAATTCTACATTGAAACCATAGTTAAAAATTTGTTAGAATTAGAAGAAACATTTCACCAATTTGATTTCCAAAATATATGATTCCAAGTTTGGTAAAATTCCTGAAAGTCTCAAAGACTGCTTATTTTTTGGAATTCTGCCTAACAACTATATATTCTTTAATTCCTTATGGTAAAAAAAGTGACTGTCAATAGTTTAATTTCGAAAATGTTAAGAAAGATTATACCCAGGATCTATAGCTGTTTTCTGTGTCAAACAGGGGGTGTGGGGATCACTGTAGTTTCCGACAGTCATGAGTCTAGTTTTTATTTGCTTTTCTCAGATAAAACAGGGTGCGATTTATGCCATAAATTCACATATTTGAATACGCATATTTCAAAAACAACGGCAGTAGAATACAGAAAGAAAAAAATCAAAGTCCATAGACATGGCAAAAACAGGAACACAGACAAACAGAGACAAGGACGTGAGACAACCACAAGGCACGGAAATAAAAAGACGACATTCAGAGCTAAGGCATTATAAGTGTAAACTTCCATGAAAACCGGGCGTGACATCAAGTGCTTCGGAAGGGTTAGCATGTCCTGCTCCCCATGCGGCATCCGTCACACTGTCAGTGAGTCAACCCAAGGTTGAGTCAAAACCGGTTGTGTAAAATGACCAATTGAATATCATTATGTTCGCAATCAGCTTATGATTATACATCTTTCCGTTTATGGTCTTCTTAATGTTTTGATTTAATCATTGATTTTCGAAATGTATATCTGTAAAACTAAGTTTACAGTAACTTAGGTATTTAGTTACATAATGGTCATTAAATTTGTTCTTTCTAATATTCAAACACCAAGGGCCGATATCAAGAATGTCGATATTTCATACACTGCACAACATTTTAGCTTAATGGTCTTCAGTTCATTTGCTGTAACAAAAAGTAAGAATTTTCCTCCCATATTACTTACAACAACCATTGCTCCTGGACATGTGATGATATGATTGCAGATCTTTTTCTATTCTGATACGAACGGGACTTCATGAAAAAACTACAAAATGGAACTGTAAAAAGCAGTGATAAACTTATTTCAATTTTCATTGATAACAGCAGAATTCGACGATAACCTTACTTTTGACAATCCCCAGTCCTTTATTATGTCGACATCATTTACCCACAAGAACTAAAAACTTAATAAATCAAACAATGATTCTACATCCTGTCCTTTTCTTGATCTAAGTATCATCACTACAAGCAAATGCAAACCTATAAGTGAGAAACCTGATGGTTCTAGTATCCACTGCATATATTATCTTTTTAGGAAAACGTGTATATAACTATAAGGGTCATTCTCAAAATTTTTCGATATAAGTGTTATTCGGTTGTAAGCGTGATATAGGGTATTTTTTTTCACTTTTTAAAATTTTCAGGATGTATATTGGTAATGTATCGAGTGATTTGTAATACAAAAATAATACTTTTATGTCTAATTCTTTGTTTAATTTGACTTCAAAAGTGGCAATTTTGGTAAAAATTGTTTGTGATTTCTCCGCGATAGCACAGATAAGTCGAGATATCTTAGAAAAAATGAAAGTTAAAATTCAAAGTTTCAATATTTATGTTCTATCAATTAATTTCATTGAAAATAACACATAAACGAAACAAAACACGTACATATTGTATGATAAAAATACAGAAAAACATGTGTGCCTTTCGCCGTGTCCCTTGTGTTACTGTAACCGTGTAATTCAACCAGGAGGTAAGGGTTATCTCGCTTACTGATTGACTAAGTGCCTTCCTGAAGTACAACTTCATCTCTGAAGTATTGGATATTCCATTGGGCATTATGACGCTACCCAAGCCTAAAAATCTACTTAAGTATGCAGGGTAACACCGTTATTTTAATTTCTGTCCCTGTTGTTACTGCATTTTCCATCATTCTTCATATTTATTTAGCACCAGCTTGTGACCAGTATTTGTATTTAGTAATTTGCTTTGCAGAACAAGCTGATCCATTGTACAAGGGAACATACAATGTGAATAAACTTGGATTTAGTAATGAATATGTGCCTTGTGTTACTGCCCCTTGTGTTACGTAACACTAGTGACCAAATTCGCGAAATCAGGGGCGAAAAGTTGATTCTAAGCAACCATGTTTGAGAGGAAGACAAAAACAAATGCAATCACCCCGTGCACAGTACTTTTCTAGTTCATCTTTTTCGAAACACAGGTCCTTATTCACAATAGTAAGGGTTTGTGAAACATTATACAGACAGTAACACAAGAGACAATTTAAAAAAGTAACAGAAGGGACATTTAAAGTAACACATGGGACATACATGATTGCTAACTCAACGATGCAACTTCGATATAATCATTGATTACAGAGCAAATTTAAAAGTAAATAGAGCAATGAATCCGATAGTTTTACAAAACTAAAAAATCTATTAGAATGCACAAAAATCTGGTAACAAAAATAGCCGAAACATTAACATGCATTTGACATGCTAAAATTCATTTGGGTTAGCTTTTCTTTATGTGTCATAGAAAGAGGGGAGTAATAAATGACGACTAGTATGTTTTCAGAAGTAAAAAATAAATGTGAAAACTTTCAAAACACTTTTAATTGATAATGTTGTAGACATCAAATGTCACTTGTGTTACCAGATGTCCCTATTGTTACCTGCTTTAGCGATTGCAGGGTGCCTGGATGTAAATTTTCTCCTCAAGACGATGAAGTAATTGACCTCTACTTTTAGAACGCTTAACCATTTTATAAGAAGAAAACAGTGTTATATGTACTCGATACAAGTGTCATTTTGATAAACCAGAAATTTGTAGCTCAACTCTAGTGTTCAATGTTAAGATTATATATATTCGAGATAATGATATAAACAATAACACATTTTTGATATAATTTGAATATAATTTGAAAGGTCGAATCCCGTTCGTGTACGCAAGAGACTTGCAATTCAAAAAAAAAACAATTATGTAAAATAACTAAATCGAGACAATATCATTTTATCCAGTGACTTTTATTTGTTCATTACAATGGCAATTTTCTAATAACATATGTGATTTTTATCAATATTCCTTATAGTAACACAAGGGACACTGGCTGCTGGCAATATACTTATTTTTCAATTAAAATTTATTTTTATGCATTCAAAGTTAATGCCGAGCTGTTGTTTCTCAAACTTCAAATGATTAAGGACTCAAAAACCTTAAAACTGAAACAATATTTTTTTCTAAAATCATCTTCAAAATATTGACGAATTTTGAGAATAACCCATAAACACGACAGTTTCAATGATCGAGTCAGTATTTTCTTATCGCAACTTTGATAATTAATCCTGAATTAAGAACAAATTCAGTGATCTCATGTATCTTCAAATCGTATAAATTATTTGATTATCCAGCTTATTCAGGGGTGATATCGCCCATGTGACTATTTAATACACTATCTAAACAAGGAAGTAATTTATATTTAGGATAACATGGCGACCAAAAGTTATGATAACCAGAATTTGCTTACGTGTACTATATGTTTAGAAACGTTTAAAGTTCCGAAATATCTGCCTTGCCTACATACATTTTGTGAATCTTGTATAAAAAGTTTAGTCTCAACTTCGGTCGAAAAGGGGAGAACAGCGGATTTCAGTTGTCCTGTGTGTCGACGGAAAGTTGAACTTGGAGATCTCAAGGACAATGTGGATAAGTGGACAAAATTATTACCAAATAACCACTTGATGAACACTTTGGTTGATAAACAAGCTCTCAGAAGATCAGAGAAACTGTGTGATGTGTGTCAATTTAATAAGGAGATAGTGAAAGCCAGTTCATGGTGTACCGTTTGCGAGGAGGGATTATGTAAATCGTGTGAGAAAAATCATCGGTCGTTCAAAATTATTTCAAAGCACTTGATCATACCGATAGAAGAATTGACAAAACAAAATAAAACTATAATGAGTATTGACAGTATAAATGAATGTAGTGATCATCCAGGTAAACCAATTGAGGTTTATTGCGTAGATCATTCCAGGCCATGTTGTACTTTGTGTGCAACACTTATCCATAGGAAGTGTGAATCGGTAATATCAATTGAAGCAGCAGCTACTGGAATAAAGCAGTCAAAGAAAGCAACCGAGCTAGCCAAACATCTGAGTGAAACAAGTTCAAATATCGTTGATATGATCAAAAATCGCAAAGACTGAATTCGCTTGGTTGAAAATGAAACAAATGCAATTCTTACTAGTGTTAATGAGATGAAAGATGCAGTTATAAAACATGTAAATGAAATGTCTAACAAATTTGAAGAAACTGTAACTTCTTCCAAGAAGAATACAATCATTACTTTATCCGATGAAGCAACAGAATTGTCAAGTGTCAAGAGCACTGTCGACAACTGGAGTATTATTTTTGAAGCTTGTCTTAGTGAGGCATCAGATCAACAATGTTTGGTGGAAATGGGGAGAATCGGCCAGAAATTTATTGAAATGGAAAAAGATATTAAACCTATCATGTCAAAACAAACAAATCCTAAAATATCGTTTGAAGCAAACAAGATAGTATCAGAATTCGCGACAAGAGTTGAAACATTCGGGGACTTCAGTTTAGAAATAATGCGAACAAGCACATCCCATGAGGTACCGTCAGTTAATTTTCATTCTGGAAATATTAAGGTACTTCACACTATAGAAATTGATGCAAACAATATTCGTTCTAGAAATGTAAGTGGAATATTTGCTGATACTTTTATATTTTTAACGGATAGAGTAAACAAAAGAATCTTAAAGTACGATGAAAATTGTACTTACCTGTCGCAATTGTCATTTCCACAGGAGGTAAGTGACATAACTGAAATAGAAAAAGATTCTTTGGCTTTGGCGGCAGCACATTCTAACGAAATATACATTGTAGATCTAAAGTCTATGACGTTAAAGAGAACAATTATAGCTCCGACCAAAATATTCGGGTTACAGTACGCTGATGGATACTTTATTGCTACCTGCAGTGACACAATAACATGGATATCTATAACTGGAGAGAGGATAAAGGAAATGAAAACAAAAGGGGATACTTATTGTATCTGTCATCTCGGAAAAGATGGTTATATACATCCTGACGGTACTAACTCGGTTTCCATGGTAAAAGAAGAAAACAAGACATTTACGTATACAAAACAGTCGCTGATAAACGTTCGAGGAATTGATGTCGATTTTGAGGGGAATATATACGCTGTTGGGTATAGTTCTGGGAATATTCACCAATTAACTAAAGATGGAAAACTCATCAGAGAGATTTCAACAAAAGATTTTGGAATTGACCGGCCTTGGGTTTTACGTTTCAAGCAAAACAGTGGTACATTTCTTCTTACAGCATGTCATACCGGAAAAGCTTCGATATGTAGTATTGGATGAAATGGTAGCTGCACTATTTGGTGACATGTTATGCAACATTTGGTGACATCTTATGTGTAAAATTATAGCGACTTGTTATGTGTAACATAGAGTAATATGTTGTGTGTAACATTTAGTGGCATGTTACGTGTAACATTTAGTGACATGTTACGTGTAACATTTAGTGGCATGTTACGTGTAACATTTAGTGACATGTTACGTGTAACATTTAGTGGCATGTTACGTGTAACATTTAGTGAAATGTTACGTGTTACATTGATTAACATGTTACATGTAACATTTAATCACATGCTATTTGAAATACTGCGTTACATGTTATGTGTAACATTGTTTGACATATTATATATGACATGTAATGTTATGTTTAACAATGAACTGCATGTTAAATGAAACATGCTTTTACATCTTATTTGTAACATTGACTGACAAATTATGTGTAACATTGAGTGACATGTTATGTGTACAAAAGAGTTAAATGAAAATGAAATATTGAGTGACATCTTATGCGTTATATTGAATTAAGTGTTGTATGTAACATTGAGCTACATGTTGTGTGTTACATTGAATGACAGATTATATGTTACAGTGAGTGGCATCTTACGCGCTATATTGAAATAGGCGTTTTATGTACCTTTCCGTTACATGTTGTGTGTATTATTGAGAGACATCTTATATGAAACATTGAGTAATATCTTATATGTAACATTAATGGAACAATGGCAGTAGAACACCAAAGGAACAAGGGAAGTTATTATTACAAAAATCAAAGTCCATAGCTATAGCAAAAACGGGATCACATAAAAACAAAGACAAAACAAGGACGTGAGACAGCCACAAGTCACGGAAATAAAAATAAGACATTCAGAACTAAAGCACTCATAGTGTGAACTCCCATGAAATCCGGAAACACATCAGGTGATTCGGAAGGGTAAGCATGTCCTGCTCCACTAGCGACACCCGTCGTGTGACATTGAGTTATACTTTGTATGTAAATTTGGGTGATATGTCATGTGTTACATTGAGTGACATGTTATGACATGTTTATGTGTAACATTGAATGACATGGTATATATAACTTACAGTTAACTTACAGTTCAATGCTATGTTTGGTATCTAACACTGAAGGACATGTTTAACATTGAATGACATTTTATGTGTAACATTGAGTGACATCGATTGACATGTTATATGTAATATTCATTGTCGTTGAGTGGAATGGTTAAATTGAGTGACATGTTATATCTAACACTGAGTCACACGTTTTATTCCGCGCTGGTGGCCATGTTTTTTTTGTCCGATCAGAACGAAATGAGCAATCTTCGTTAAGGACCTTTAGTACATCATTCCTGTAAAGTTTGGTTGAATTTGCTACAGTGGTTTCAGAGCAGAAGATGAAAATGTGATTTTTCCCATAGGGTCCAATGTTAAACCTAAGTTCTGCGCTGGCGGCCATGTTTTTTATCGGATCAGAATGAAATGAGCAAGCTTTGTTAAGGACACTTAGTACACCATTCCTGTAAAGTTTGGTTGGATTAGCTGCAGTGGTTTCAGAGGAGAAGATGAAAATGTGATTTTTCCCATAGGGTCCAATGTTAAACCAAAAGTCCGCGCTGGCGGCCATGTTTTTTATCGGATCGGAACGAAGTGAGTAATCTTTGTTAAGGACCTTTAGTACATCATTCCTGTAAAGTTTGGTTGAATTTGCTTCAGTCGTTTGAGAGCAGAAGATGAAAATGTGATTTTCCCATAGGGTCCAATGTTAAAACATGTTCCGTGCTGGCGGCCATGTTTTTTGTCGGATCTGAACGAAATGAGCAATCATCGTGAAGAACCTTAGGTACCTCATTCCTGTAAAGTTTGGTTGAATTTGCTGTAGTGGTTTCAGGGCAGAAGATGAAAATGTGATTTTTTCCCATAGGATCCAATGTTAAACCCAAGTTCCACGCTGGCAGCCATGTTTTTTGTCGGATCGGAACGAAATGAGCAATCTTTGTAAAGGACCTTCCATATATCATTCCTGTAAAGTTTGGTTGAATTAGCCTCAGTGGTTTGAGAGGAGAAGATGAAAATGTGAAAAATTTAACGGACGGACGGACGACAGACGCCACGTGATGGCAATAGCTCACACTAACCTTTTGGTCAGGTGAGTTAAAAACACTTTGCCAGTTAATTTTATGTTTGTTGACGATCGGAAAAAGACAAATAAGCGTTGCACTAATTGCCTACTGAGTTTCCTTTTTCTGGTCTGTCAATCTGAAAATGCTTCGGTCTTATCAGAGACATATAAAACACGTATTTAAATGTCTCTGGTCTTATGCTGTTTTTATTTGTTTATTGCTCTTGCTTAGGCAGAAATGATTTCTATTTTACTGTGTATGTTTCATTACTCCTTGTGATAATCGGAATTTTAAACAATCGAAATCATCACTTCATCAATCCTTGTAACATGTAATAAACTGTAATTACCTACATAATTATCTATCATTATATAAAATACATTGATCATTTTAGAACTATTAATAGTTTATTGATAGCAAACATGTCTTTCTATAATCTCGTGAGAAAATCCTGTTCTTTGTTAATTTTTGAAATGCAATATAAACACAAATGTTACAGAACTTGTAAAAGCTAAAACATATGACAGGCGTAATGTTTATGACTTGCAAATAGTTGAGTTCCCGACTGCACCTTTCTCAGATTTGACATAACCCTGGGAGTTTTGAGTTTGTTTTTTCTTCCGTGGTGCGACATTGTTTTACCAGCAGATTAGACTCCGTGAGCTAGCCAGCAGTTTAGCTGCGAGCACTCCTTGACCCATCTTCAAAATTACGTCATGTCCCTTTTTCTTTTTGAGATTGTGGTCATTGAGTTATTAGTCTACCGGTTTTATTCGTATGTTTATGAAAAAGAAAGGAAATGGGGTAAATGTCAAGGAGACAACATCCCATATCCAGGTTAAAACGACCCAAAACAAAGCATCTAGGGGTCACCGTACGGTCTTCAACACAGTGAGGAACCTCACACCATATAGCATGCCCTAAATGGCCCCAAAGGGTAAAAAAGTGGATAAATCAATGGAAACAAACCACATCCAATAACCCAAACATCAAGAAACTAAAATTTTATAGAAGACACGGACAAGTCAATCACCAACATATTCCTGACTTGGGACAGGCGCAAAAATTGCGGTGGGGTTAAACTCGTTTTTTTTTTGTTTTTTTTTTGTGGATCCAAACCCTCCCCCTATGTGTGGTGAATGGCTAAAAACAAACACACAAAAAGACTCACAGTAAAAATCAAACCAGAAAAAAGTCCAACTTATCAAGACGAGTACCTTTACAATGAAGTACATAAAACATGAAGACAATACACAAAGGTACTGTCCGGACAAATGCTCGCAGTTACTGACAGCTAGCTAAGGACATAATTTCCGTTGACTATGATATCAAGCCTTCTTACATATGAAACTTCAATTGAAATACTTCTTAATAGATTTGGTATAACAACGTCATCAATTATGATAGAAGAACATGATATTGCGCAATGCCAAATACTGCCAATATGAAAAATTGTTTAAATTTAGTTATGGTGTAAAGCATTTAGGAGATGATCAATATTTTTGCCAACAAAAACCAGAAGTAACGATTTAACAACAATGCTGTATTTATATCCTTTATGAATAAGTTTGTTCAACGGATTAATAAGTTTTGAAGGACAATTTTTGAATTTACGCGCTTTGTAAATGATATTGCCATAGAAGTTTGGATGTGAAATGCCTTGATGTATAAGAGCCCTGCATGTAGAACCAAATTTTCTTAATAAGTCAATGTATCTATAATAAAATTTAGAGAATGCTTTTATCAATTTATGATATCTAAACCCTTGATGCAGAAGTTTTTCAGTGAGACAGATTTCGCTCGTTGAAGTCAGAAACATCACTACATACTCGTGCATATCGAACAAGTTGTGAAATGTAGACCCCGTAAGAGGCGGCTAACGGAACATCGCCGTCGAGATGGGGAAAATTGACTATAGGGAAGGAGAAATCATCCCTTAGTATTTAACTTTCCTTGATTTATTTATATATCAAGATCAAGAAAAGTAGTATAATCACTGCTGCTATTGGATTTATTTAAAGTAAGTTCTGCAGGATAAATTTCATCTGTAAATTTAGAAAATTCAGGATT